>CM076576.1:66067342-66194878 GCA_034641835.2 Pinus albicaulis
ATTGTGCATGCACTCAAATAACTAGAGTAGTTTCCTATAATTAGCTAGAAAGCTGAAATTGAAGTGGAAGACCCTTATATTAGAAGAATGTCTAATAAAAGAGTTAAATGAAAGTAAGTGGAGTTAGAAATCAATCATAATTGATGTAATAACTCTCACACGTAGTCAATACCCATACCAACTCTAAAAATGGAACTAAAAGTCAGTAGAAAATATGGTAGGTGAGTGGATTAGGGAATTTGTATTAGGGACCTTAGGGATGAAATAATGGTGAGGAAATCACCATGTCATATCCCAATTAGTGTCCAGTTACCACATGTAAACCTAGGTGTCACTCCTTGCTAAAAATAGACAGTAAAAATAGAAAATGCTAAAAATAGGAGATGATCCCAAATGGTAGAGAATGTTAAGTAGTGAAAGAAACGTGGTCATGCGTGCCCCTAATACCCATGCAAACTCTAAAAATGGAACTAAAAGTCAGTAGAAAATATGGTAGGTGAGTGGATAAGGTACTTCCTCAAAATAAGAAAGGGAATTTGTATTAGGGACCTTAGGGATGAAATAATGGTGAGGAAATCACCATGTGATATACTAATTAGTGTCCAGTTACCACATGTCATCCTAGGTGTCACCCCTTGCTAAAAATAGACAGTAAAAATAGAAAATGCTAAAAATAGGAGATGATCCTAAATGGTAGAGAATGTCTAGTAGTGAAAGAAACGTGGTCATGTGTGCCCCTAATAATATAGGAAGATGGTCAAATGATGGCTTGGGTTTAGGACTTGAAGAATTATTGAGTGTAATGTACCTTGACACCCCCCCGAAGCTTAAATGGGGAGTATGCTAGTTAATGAATCTTGCCAATTTTCAACGATGTTAGGTACTCATGTACAACATAAATAAATGATAAAGCGAGGTAAAAATGACCTGTTTGCAGCAACAAAACCCTAGAATCCAAAGCTATGATACTAAACGTTATGAAACTAGGTTACAAAATAGAAGAAAAGATAGATCAATGACTTAGAAATCAACCTCCTCAAGGGGGCAACCTCCTTTACAATACATAAATGAACAATTCTTGGATGATACAAATGACAATACCTACCTTCTATATATCGGAGTCTAAGGGGTCACAATATAACAATATGGTGAGCACATGGGCATAACAATAACAATAATGGGGCTACACCTATGGGGCACAATAATAACAATATGGGGACTACATGGGCACACCAATAACAATAATGGGGCTACACTAACAATAACAATAAGGGTTACACTAGTATTATAGGGACCTAAGATGCCCCTCTCCTTCAAAAAAGTGTTGTCCTCAACGCTTGATTACTTCTGGATGCTTTTGTATAAAAGTCTCATCCTCCCATGTGGAATCCATTGCAGGTAAGTTCTTCCACTTGATGAGAAACTCTGAAATTGATCGATTTCGTAGTTGTCGAGTTTTTGTTTTCGTGACTGCTTCAGGTTCCAATATGTTTTCCTTCCTTGCCAAGTTCTGGCAATATTGTTTGAACTGAGAGTTTGTCACCTATAACTTTATTTAAGCATGAAACATGGAAAAATGGGTGCACTCAAGAAGATGCAGGGAGCTCCAATTTGTATTCCATAGTACCAATATTTTGCAACACCTTGTAAGGACCATAGTAATTTGGAGATAATTTATTATCCTTCTTAGCTTGCTTGAGGGACATTTGTTTGTATGGTTGTAGTCGTAAAAATACCTAGTTGCCTACATCAAAACTTCTTTTGCTGCGATGTTGATCTGCCTGTTGTTTCATTCGCTTTTGCACCAAAGTTAGGTTATCCTTCAAGAGTTGGAGAACTTGTTGTTGATGCTCGATGTGATCTTCCATTGTTTGAACCTTAGAAATTTCTCTTAAAGATGATTTCCATGTTTGAAACTCTAGTGAGCATAATTGTGCAATTACGCCTTGTTGTTTTTTTTTTAGAAGCTTTCTGATGCCATTAGTGCTGATTATCTTCCCTGGTTTCCCCAAAGATTGTAACCATTGAAATCCTAATAAAACATCAACACCACCCATTGGAATGGAAATCATTGGGCTATTCAATACATATACCCCCATGGTTATCTTTATATTATGGAACTTTCTAGAGAATTTTATAGTGCTTCCATTTGCAACCATCACTTGACACTCTGGTGCTGGATATAGGAAGAAATTCAATTCCTCTTTATGCGTTATAGTAGAGTTCTCTGAGGGCTTAATTGGTGTAGGATTCTTTTTTGGAGGCATTTTAGAACTCAATACAGATATCTATGCATCAATATGCCCTTGAAATCACTTCAAATTGATTTTTTAAACAAAAGTTATGCAATTTAAAAAAAAAAACACACATTTTTATTGGTTTTGAGGAGCTCGATATTGAACCTAATGTATCTTTGTGATTTCGGATCCCCAAGATTTGAACTTAGGCCCTGTTGTAACACTTCGAGTCTTCTTTTCAATTCCACAGGTCATACCTAATTTGGATTCTTCATGATAAAGTTATGCCCGATTCTCCCACAATGATCTAATTATGGACTGGTTCAGTAGAGAAAACTTGTATGGCGTGCCACGTGTCACTGTTTTAACCTTAGGCTTCGAAATTGATACACAGGAAACTATAGTCCGTGTGATTCTGACCACTTTTTACAAAATTCCAATCAGATGCCTGAAACGAAAGTTATGATGATTTTCCCTCGGGCACTTGTTTGCGATGAAATTGTGGAGCCTGCAAAAACCCTAACTTCCACTGATTATATCTCCTCAAATATTGTGAATTAAGGTCTGAAATTTTTACACGAAGTTCATCGAGATTTCAGCTCCACGTGGTAAAAATTTCAGCTTCTTAATCCACATAGAAAAAAATTTATAGCAAAAATTCCAAGATGCCCTGTTTGAAGAAGCGAAAACCTAGAATCCCAAGCTTTGATACCAAATGTTATGCAACCAACTCACAAAATAGAAGAAAAGATAGATCAACGACTTAGAAACCAACGTCTTCGAGGGGGAAACCTCTTTTACATTACATAAATGAACAATTCTTGGATGATACAAATGACAAAACCTACCTTCTATATATAGGAGTCTAAGGGGTCACAATATAACAACATGGGGAACACATGGGCACAACAATAACAATATTGGGGCTACACCTATGGGGCACAATAATAACAATATGGGGACTACATCTACACAACAGTAACAATAATGGGGCTACACTAACAATAACAATAAGGGCTACACTAGTATTATAGGGACCTAACAGTTTCCTAGAATTAGCTAGAACGCTGAAATTGAAGTGGAAGACCCTTAAATTAGAGTATTGTCTAATAAAACAGTTAAATGAAAGTAAGTGGAGTTAGAAATCAGTCAGAATTGATGTAATAACTCTCACATGTAATCAATACCCATGCAAACTCTAAAAATGGAACTAAAACTCAATAGAAAATATGGTAGGTGAGTGGATAAGGTAGTTCCTCTTAAAATTTGGATACCAGAGGACAAGTGGTTCCCTAAGGCTTCGATCTTTGGCCTAGGGAAAAGTGTCCAAATGTATTTAACTTTTTCCCTTAAAGTGACTTTATAGGTGGTAAAGTCAAATCTAATTTAAAAGTGACTTTATAAGTGATAAAGTTACGAAGTCTAATTTTTAAGTGACTATAATAAAATCAATGTGAAATTAGAAAGTGAAAAGTCACTTTGGAAATAAAAGACTAAGTGGGTTTGTATTAAAGTAGGGTGAATTAAAAAATAGAAAGTGAGATTTAAATGCACATTTAATCTCAACCCTAGATATAAAGCTATCTCCGCCATTGGATTTAGGGATTCCCCAAAAGTCACTTAGGGTTAGGCTAAATCTAATTTAAAAGTGACTTTATAAGTGATAAAGTTACTAAGTCTAATTTTAAAGTGACTTTAATAAAGTCAATGTGAAATTAGAAAGTGAGAAGTGACTTTGGAAATAAAAGGCTAAGTGGGTATGTATTAAAGTAGGGTGAATTAAAAAATAGAAAGTGAGATTTAAATGCACATTTAATCTCAGCCCTAGATCTAAAGCTATCTCAGCCATTGGATTTAGGGATTCCCCAAAAGTCACTTGGGGTTAGGTTAAAGGAGGAAAAGAAGGAAATGGTCATTCAGTCTTTCATGAGCAGATTGAGAGAAGAGGAGAAAAGAGCAAGGAGATATTTTTGAGTAGTGAGAAGAAAGAGGGCAATAGCAAGGATACTTCAGCAAATCTGTACAACCTTATTGGCACAATTCCCAAGGCAAAAATTCGTACAGTAAGAGAGACACTATTTCCAAGAAAGGGAGGCATGAAAATCGAGGAATAGGGCATCAACATTAAGTATAGATTTCGAGGCAGAGAATATGGGCACGAAAATCGAGAAGTGCAGTTGATATTTTCGGCACAAAAATCGAGAAAAAGGACATCAGCTTTAGTGCAGATTTAAGGCAGTTTTTGGGCACAGATTTCGAGGAGGGTTGCTGTACAAATCCTTACAAATTTGTACAGCTAATTTTGGCACGTTTTTCGAGGTGGCCGTGCAACATTTATTGCTGGCATCAATGCTGTAATATTTTCTGTTTTTTAAGCTGTTGATTTGGCACAATTTCCGAGGCAGTGTGCAAGCACGAAAATCGAGATAAGTCTGTAATTTTGGTTGCTGGAATTTTTACTGTGTTGTTCTGTCTTACTGTAAAAACAATATTCAGAAATAAAGAGGAGCTTTCGAACTGGTTTTTCCCAAGAGTTGTAGGGGGTTTTTCCAGGGTCATATTGTCAAAAAATCAGCGTGTCATTTTCTATGTGTGGCTGAAATTATTTCTGAGTTTTATTTCTGCATTTTCTAGCACTTTGAAATTTCCAGAATTTGTGTTTTCAGAAATATTTATTATTTCGAGCTTGTTGAATGTATGTTTATGGGAATGGGCATTTAACTACATGGGAGTAATAAGGAGAAACTGATAACCGGGTTTGGACTAAAATTTCTACATGGTATCGGAGCTTGGGTGGCTGAAAAGTGCAGTTTGGGACAGCAAGTGAAAAATTACAGCATGCGAAAAATTACAGCAAGCTTATATTTCACACAAAAAACTGAACCTTTACCACAACAGTGAGAACTTCAGTTTGTTAGGACAACAAGCATGTCTTTGGGCTTGAGGGTGGAGGATAGGTTGGATGGGCATAGCAACTACAGTACATGGAAGGAGAGAATCCAGAGCATCTTTCAAGAAGCAGAAGTTTGGGGCATTATGGTACATACCACACAGAACTTAGTAGCAGTCCCTGCTGACCCTGTTCAACTGATAGATTTTAATAAGAATAATGCCAAGGGAAAGAGACTGATTCTGGATGGTATTAAAAGACCATGTCGTTCCTTATGTGAGAGGAAGGAGATTTGCACATGAGACATGGACAACCTTGACCAAACTCTACCAGAGTACCAATGAAAATAGAAAAATGGTCCTAAGGGTGAAGCTGAAGGCCATTAAGATGGCAAAGACTGATAGTGTTACTGCATACCTCACAAAGATCACTAATGTGAGAGATGAGTTGGCAGCTGTTGGAGAGGCCATTCCACCCACTGAGTCGGTGCAGATTACAGTGAATGGTCTTCCCAATACATGGCTGAATTTTGCAGATGGGATTGTTGCACGGGAGACCCTTCCCACTTGGGAGAGGTTGTGGGATGATTGCATTCAAAAAGAAATCAGAAAGAACCATCTTGGGGCAACCAAATCAGTTGAGGAGGATGACAATGTAGCATTGTTAGTAAGAGGCAAGAAGGGCGAGGGAAAGAAGCAAGCTTCCACAAGCAGTGGTGGGGGCAAAGGCAAAGGTAAAGGTAAGCAACAAGTGAACAAGGAGAAGGACTATTCCAAGGTGAAGTGTTGGAATTGTCAGAAATTGGGACACTATGTAGTTGTGTGTTCGGAGAAGAAGAAGAAGGGAAAGGACAAGACCATGGCAGCATCAGCAGAGATAGAGGAATTTTTAGAAAGCTTTGACCGGGAGTTTGGGTTCATTGCTTGTGAGTCCACTAGTGCAGGATCACCTGCTACGGAGGTTGAGATGGAGTGTGCATTTCCCTCCACTAGCGGAGCATCTTCAGGTATTTGGTATGTTGATAGTGGGGCTTCACGTCATATGACAGGAGTTTGCGAGTACTCAGAGCTTTCAGAGAGTGGCACTGATATAGAGGTAGTACTCGGAGACGACAACATTGTTAGAGAAGTTGGTGTGGGGACATTGACATTTGATAGGGAACCCAAACCTCCCTTGAAAGTGTCGAATGTTCTATATGTGCCAGAGATGAGGAAGAACCTTATATTCGTCTCAGCATTGGAGGACAGAGGGTATGAGGTATTGTTCAGGAGAGGACAGGTGTTTATATATCCAAGGGGCGCTCCAGCTGATTCAACTAGAGTGATTGGTGTACGCCATGCCAAGGTGTACAAGTTTGCGTTTCATCCCCTTATGGCATTAAGCAATAGTATCAGCAGCAGAGCTAGCAGTTCAGAGCTGTGCGAGATTTGGCACCACAGAGTGGGGTACATGTATCATGGGGCCTTGAGGAAATTGTGGGAGATCACTACAGGTGTGCCAGATTTTAGTTCTGTTCACATTGATACATGTAGAGGATGTGCTATGGGGAAGTTTTCCAAATCCCCTTTTGCCAGCAGTGACAATAGATCGACTGGGATTCTTGATTTGATTCATACCAATGTGAGCGTTCGGATGTCTCATGTTTTCTTGAGTGGATATGAGTACTATGTTGTATTCATTGATGATCACTCAAGGAAGACCTAGATTTATTTCTTGAAGACCAAGAGTGAGGTCTTCAAGCGGTTTCAGGAGTTCAGAGTTCTTGTAGAGACTCAGACAGGTTGGAAGATCAAGTCCCTCAGGTCGGACAATGGAGGAGAGTACACTCTTGGTGAGTTTGTTGATTATTGTGCGGAGGTAGTCATCAGGAGGGAGTTCACAGTTCCTTACAACCCCCAGCAGAATGGGGTTGCGGAGAGGAAGAATAGATCCATCGTTGGGGCTGCCAAAGCCATGCTACATGATCAGGGGTTACCATTGTTTTTGTGGGCAAAGGCCTGAAATACTGCTGTGTACTTACAGAGCAGGAGTCCACATCGTGCCTTGGGGCATGTGACTCCGGAGGAGGCTTTTTTTGGGAAGAAGCTTGATGTTGGTCACTTCCGTATCTTTGGGTGTATTGCATACTCTTATGTACCCAAGGAGAAGAGGACCAAGCTAGAGCCCACTGCAAAGAACGGTATCTTTGTGGGCTACAATGCGATCTCGAAAGTCTTTCAGATTTATATTCCTGCATAGAGGACAGTTGTTGTTAGGCGGGATGTGAAGTTCGAGGAGGACAAGGCTTTCAGGAGGTCACGGGAGTTAGAGTATTTTGATTCACCAAACCCTCAGGAGCAGCTGAGTCAGTCACAGGGATCCAGTGGACAGGGATCAAGAGGTACATCAATTACGGTGTCAGGTCCATCGGTGAGCAGTGGCTCGCAGAGTCAGAGGGGTGGTGCTTCGGGCAACATTCAGAGTAGTTCACTAGGTAGTCCACTGATGGACAGTTCACACGGTACTTCAATATTTATAGGCACAAGTTCAGGCAGGAGGACAATAGACAGACATTCAGGAGTTCAGACTGTTGATGAGGATGAAGATTCAGAAGGGCGCTGTGAAGCTTGAGTATTTTTTCTCAGATGAGCAGGTAGCAGATATATTTACCAAAGCCTTACCACAGGGCAAGCATGTCTACTTTAGAGACAAGATGGGTGTGGTGAGGAACACCTTCCTCGGTAAGAGTGAGTGTTGAAATTTGTTTACGGAGGACAGGTGGTTCCCTAAGGCTTTGATCTTTGGCCTAGGGAAAAGTGTCCAAATGTATTTTAGTTTTTCTCCTAAAGTGACTTTATAAGTTATAAAGTCAAATCTAATTTAAAAATGACTAAGAGGGTCTTTATTAAAGTGGGGTGAATTAAAAAATAGAAAGTGAGAATTAAATGCACATTTAATCTCAGCCCTAGATCTAAAGCTATCTTAGCCATTGGATTTAGCGATTCTCCAAAAGTCACTTAGGGTTAGGTTAAAGGAGGAAAAGAGAGGAAAAGGTCATTGATTCTTTCATGAATAGATTGAGAGAGGAAGAGAGAAAGCAAAGGAGATTTTCTAAGCAGTGAGAAAGAGGGCAGCAACAAGTAAGCTTAAGCAAATCCATACAACAGGGTTATTGGCACAAATCACAAGGCAAAAATCCGTACAACAAGAGAGAGGCATTGTTTCCAAGAAAGGGAGGCACGAAAATCGGGGAAGAGGGCAACAACATTAAGCACGAAGTCCGAGGTATAAATCTGGGCACGAAAATCAAGGAGAAGTGTTGCTGATTTTTTGGCACAAAAATCGAGAAAAAGGACAGCAGCTTCAGCGCTGATTTCAAGGCTGTTTTTGGGCACAAATTTCGAGGAGGGTTGCTATACAAATCTGTACAATACCATACAACTTATTTTGACATGTTTTTCGAGGTGGCTGTACAACATTTATTGCTGTCATTAATGCTGTAATAATTTTTGTTTTGTAAGTTGCTGATTCGACACAATTTCCGAGGTGGTGTGCATGCACGGAAATCGAGATAAGTCTGTAATTTGGTTGCTGGAATTTTTTACTGTGTTTTTCTGTTTCACTGTAAAAGCAATATTCAGAAAATAAAGAGGAGCTTTCGAACTGGTTTTCCCCAAGAGTTGTAGGGAGTTTTTCTAGGGCCATATTGACCAAAAATCAACGTGTCAAATTTCTCTGTGTGGCTGATATATTTTTTTGAGTTTTTATTTCTGCATTTTTAGCACTGTGAAATTTCCAGAATTTGTGTTTTCAGAAAATATTTATTTTTCCAGCTTGTTGAATGTATGGTTATGGGAATGGGCATTTAACTTAATATGAGAAATAAGGAGAAACTAAAAATTGGTGTGGGTTTTAAAATTTCTACATGGTGTAGAATGTGTAAGGTATAATAAGCTCCCAATCAATTGTCAATATCTAGTAGAGTCGACCAATGTTGTAACGTTGCTATCCCTTAGCTTAACTCTTGAAAGGAAAGGAGTAGGAGTTGTTTTTTAACTAGTCATCTGAAACTTTTCAAGAATGTCACTGGCATATGTGGATTGAGCCAATTTGATTTCATTATTATCCTTGCTAATCTCAAAACCAAGAAAGTATGACAACAATCCCATATCAATCATGGAGAATTGGTCATGTAGAGTAGATTTCACTGCTGTAATAGAAGCCAGTTAACTCCCTCTGATAAGCAAATCAACTACATAGAGTGCTGTAAGCAAAAGAGAATCAATTTCTTTCAACATGAATATATTAAGAGTCATTTTCTTTCAACATGGACATATTAGGATTAGATTTGCATCTTTGAAAACCTTTAGAGAGAAGATTGAATCCATCTTGGCATACCAAGCTTGAGGCCCCTGCTTAAGACCATATAGTGATTTCATCAATCTGCAAACTAAGGATGGATTTTGCACATACCCTTGTGTTTGCGCCATGTAGATCTCCTCTTCAAGGTCTCTATGTAACAACACATTCATAACATCCATATGATGTACCTCCCATTTACTAGCAGTTGCAATAGCTATAACCAACTGGATAATGTCAATGTTAGCCACCAGTGCAAAGATCTCCTCATAGTCAATCCCCATAACTTAAGAGAATCTCTTAGCTACCAAGTGAGCCTTGTAATTTGAGATCATCCCAATTGTTTCTCTTTTAGTTCTATAAACCCACTTACATCTAACAAGTTTCTTGTTGGGAGGAAGAGGTACCAATACCAAAGTGTTGTTCTTAGATAGAGAATGTACTTCTCTCTAATAGCTGCTTCCTAGAAGGGTTCCCCTTCAGCCTCTACATAGGTCTGAGGATTTGATCCAAATATCAAATAACAATGGATAGCATAAGAAGGCTCCTCGATAGCTAGAGCATGAGGAGGCTTCATAAACTGCGATTTGGCTCTCTGTGGATTGATAAGATCACCCACTAGATCACCATTTGCCTGAAGTGTTTTCTTGTACCCATCAAGATTTTGCTTTGGAACTACAATTTCTTTCTGTTGTTTTGAAATGTCATAATTTGAAATCTGATCTGAATTTTGATTATAAGAAGTGTTGTCGCACAGAATGTCTAAGCACCGCGAAAACGGCTCAAATCGGGGGGGCTGTCACCCTGATCCTCAATCTCTCTATCTAAGCTGTCTCCTTGTAAGCTAAGGGAGGTAGACCCTAACAAAAATGAAGGAAAAGAACTGGTTGAAAATCAACCAATTCAGGAGAGACGGCTAAAAGACCAAATACTTGTTAAGATTTACGAGATTTTACAAATCCAATTAGATTTGAAACTTTAAAACCAGTGCCTTATGGAGTCAAAATATCCCGTTATAAATTTAAGATCAGGTAAAGGGTATGTAACTGCTGCTATTAAAATTAATTAACCACAATGATATTCAATAAAACACCCTCACAATTATGCATTAACAATGTTTTATAAAGACATGCGATTTATCATCACTTGAAATATTCCCAAAGTTGAATAAGCAATTACCAATTTCAGGCAACTTAAAACTACAATTAGATAGTTTAGTGATCATCAAACACAGCTAAGCATGAAAAATACTTCGAACCTATTTAAACTCGAAACAAAAAATATCATCATGAGAGAACCATCAAATTTAAAAGCCAGATATTTCCAATATCTATAGTCAAACTTTAGATAGGAAATTAAAGCTTACCTTGACTATGGAGAATTTTTTTTTTTAAATTTTCTAGATTTTTTTTATATGTTTTATATTTTCTCCAAAACCAAAAAAAGTATATACAACTAAAGCTACGAAATTTGAAAAAAAAAAAAAAAAATTGGAATATTTTATTTTATTTTATTTTTATATCTTCAAAATTTTAAAATCCTAAAAATTTAAACTAAAAAAAAAAGCTTAAACTAAAAGATCTAAAACTAAAAACTAAAGCAAATTTAAATCAAACCTTAAAAAAAAAAATCTAAAAGCTACAGAATTAAAACTAAACTTCAAATAAAATGAACCAAACTAAACTACCCTTAAAAAAAATCGAAAAAGCTAAAAGTTAAAGACAAATTAAAATTTAACTAAAACCTAAGAATTAAAAAATCTAAAGATCTACAAAAGTAACGCTAAAGCTAACGTAAAATTTAAAGAAAATCTAAAGTCTAAATTATAACTAAAAAAATTAAATAAAAATAAAACTATGGCTAACGTTAATGTTTTTTTGTTTCTTAAAAAAAAA
Organism: Pinus albicaulis; assembly: GCA_034641835.2. Taxonomy (NCBI): domain Eukaryota; kingdom Viridiplantae; phylum Streptophyta; class Pinopsida; order Pinales; family Pinaceae; genus Pinus; species Pinus albicaulis. The sequence goes on from CM076576.1 coordinate 66,078,703, forward strand.
AATGAAATGTCGTGGGTTTGCTGGAGAAGGCACGCAAGGGTCGAAAGGAAAGCGACAGTGTGGAGAACGATAAACGCAGCTAGAGGTAATGGCGTAAGGAGAAAATGATGCCGCAGACAGAGGTGGACGGAGGGCTCAACGGTGCATGGACGGGGATGCCGCAGCAAGGGAGAGGAGGGAAAAACGATAGCAAGGATAGCAGGTACTGCATGAAAGGAGAAGTGGGGACGGTGACAGTGTGTGAAAATGATAAGTCGAGCAGCCACAACAAATGAAATGTGTATGGATTTGCAGATATGGGTAGAGGAAATGAGCAAGGGGTAGACGACAGCTAGTAAAAGATGAAAACGAAGGGAAAAAAGGCAACGTAGAGGAGGGCTGAGCAAGGAGATGAATGCAGAATGCAAGGATATAGCAGAGATAAGGAAAGATTATCTCAAGAAAACCCAGTGCACTTGAAATTCCTCCAGCAATTAAAATTTTTCCAACATAACTCAAATTTTTAGAATACTGATTTAGATGCACCTGAGATTTTCTATTTTGCAGCAAAATAATACTCAGATCTGCCAACAGAAACGATTTTGAGGCCAGATCTTACCCTTTGGGGTTTAGATCTGGCTCAGATCTAAAAAATTTTCTGAGAAATCCCCTGCAACCCTGCAAAAAAAAACCAGAACAGATCCAAAACTATGCACAAAAAATAAATAAACCCTTACACCTTAGAGGATATTTGCAAAATTACAATGTTAATTTACAGATTAGAGGCCCTCTTGGCTAGATTGAAAACCATTTTTGCACAATTAATAAGAAGAGAAATTATGAGAGGCACAAGCCCAAAAAGACCCTGTAAAACTAAATTTTCGTAAGATAAACATGGGAATTAAGAAACAATGAGCTTTTTCAAATTTATGAAATCTGAGAGTCGGCTGGTCTAACTGAAGACTTCCCCAAACGCTCAAACATTAAAAATGATCCCTGCACACTTAGATCTGAACTTTAGATTGATAGAGATTTAAGAAAATAATCATGAGACCTTTCAGAAAAATAGATAACTAATCTTTCCGTCAAATAAAAAATGTCATTTTAGAAACCCAGAAAACTGCACAAGATACATGTATGCAGATTAATCCATAAAGGCCATCAACCATAAAAATGCCAAATAAAGTAGCATAATTTAGAGACAAATCACCACATAGATTTGGAAAAGGAACACCAAAGTTTGTAACCCCAAAGTCTTTATGCTTTATTTATCAAGAAAAATCACAAGAACTTCCAAGAACAAGTGCACGATTCAAAGATTGGATGCAAATGTCATACCAAGACCTCTAATTTATAAGACAAAATCTCCAATGGCTAGTTTGGTTGATCCATGTCAAAATAATCTCGACCGTCGAAAAGATTTGATCATCTTTTAATCTGGACCGTCGAAATTATAAATTTGAGGAAAAACGAATTTATCATTTAATTCCATTTTAATTAACTAAAAAATAATATTTTTGAGTTAATTATCTCAAAATTTTGACTTTGAATTAACCACCAAGGCCCAAGGGTCCAAAATTTCTTGAAATTCTTAATATTCCCTTGGCCTAGGACCTTTAAAAATTTATTTTTTAAGGACCCACAAATTTTGCCTTTGAAGAATTTTAATTCACCTAGGACTTAAAATTAATTAAATTTCCGTCTTAGGATTTTTAATTAATTTGGCCAGAAAATTTAATTAATTGACTGAGAGGGGATTTAATTATTTTTTCCAACCCTCTTTACATAAGATAATACATTTAGACACATGAAGGGGGAATGCCCATTCGTATAGAGCCTCAACAAGGTACCCAATTCTGCGACTCAAAACATGATCTAGTAGACCAAGTAGCTTGTAATAAAATAATCTAGCCAACTAGCTAGGATTATTCCCGAACTACTTTTACAAAGACTCGATAGAAAACACTAGGACTCATTTAGCATCTTGATGACAAAATCCACTCTAGCTTTGGGGTGAGGCTGGAGGGGAAAACTGTGCCGATTGCTTGTGTCGAAAAACACATGTAAATCAGTGAGACAAAAAACCTCCTAAGATAGAAATCATCACCAACATACTAGGCTTACTTAGGTTGTTACATACATGATGGTCTTACTTAGATCATTTACATCATAAACATGTAGAATGGGTTTACATCATTTATAAAAATGTCGGCTGTCGATGAAATCTGAATGGCGTGAACCTCGAACATGATGAGTCCCATTTGAAAAAATGGGGGTGTACTGCTATGGGGTCATTGACAAAGTTTGGTCAACATCTGGCTCTACTTGGGGACACGTTGCTTCATTGAAGGAATGTGAGAATCCAGAATCTGCATCCAAGCAACACACAAAATTACATAAGTAGTGTCCATGCAAATATCATCATATAACATTAAGCACATGAAAAATAGAAGCTCTTTTAACATTTATTATTCTATTTGACATGAAAAGTAAATCTAATCTAACTACATAAATGAAACGCTGAAAGGACAAGGAGTAGGGTTAGAAATACAATACAAAGGATGCCCAATGGCATCAGATGTCATCTTTGAAGAACAATTTGAGCAGTTGGCCATTCGCAGGTAACTGAAGTGGTTCGCCTTCCAACGTGCTCAAATGGAATGAGTTTGGTCCAGCAATGTCTTTGATAATATAAGGTCCCAGCCACAAACTGTCAAATTTCTTGTGTTTTCTGGGTTTTTCATTTTTTCGGTCCTAAAGTAGTACCACGTCTCCAGCCTGCAAAGATCTAGATCGAGATGATTTATCAAATTTTTTCTTAATGTTAGATTGATTCTTACACATATTATCTAAAGCTTTCCTACGAGTTTCATCCAACTCCACAATCTGATCAATTCTATTTTGAACGACATCTTTATCAGTGGAAAAATGTTGAAGGAGTTGGTAAGCTGGTAATTTAAGGTGCACAGGCAAAGTTACATCCAAGCCATAAACTAATTCAAAAGGACTTTTACCAGTAGCTTTCTTTTTAGTAATTCTATCTGCCCACAAAGCATACTTGATTTTGCTATCCCAAGATCGCTTATTATCTCCTACTATCTTCTTGATAATGGTTATAATATTTTTATTACTTGATTCAGCTAAGCCATTACTCTGAGGATAGTAGTTAGATGAATGAGATAAAGTAATGCCATACTTAAAACAAAAAGAAGAAAATTCAAGAGAACTAAAAGCCTTGGCATTATCAGTAGTGATCTTGGCCGGGACACCAAATCTAGTAATGATTTGATTTTCAATAAAGTCCGTAATGACCTTTTCATTGGCATTCTTAGCAAGAATGGCTTCAACCCATTTTGTAAAATAATCAGTCGCAGTTAAGATTCAGGAGTAGCCATTGCTAGAATTTTCATGGAATTTCCTGATGAAATCTAGACCCCAATGCTGAAAAGGTGCCTCAACAACCACAGGTTGTAGGAACAGGGCAGCTAGCTTCTGTTTCCAAGTGAATATTTGACACGCTTGGCAACTTCTGACAAATTTATGCACATCTGAAAAAATCGAAGGCCAAAAATAACCAGCTCTCAGAATTTTGTGGGCGGTAGTTCTAACAGCATAATGACCACCACAAAATCTTGAATGAAACTCAGAAATCAACTTTTTAGACTCAATTTCATCAACACACCTAAGTATTATCCCCTCGGGATTTCTCCATCCAAGGGCATCCTTCATGAAGCAATACTTAGTGGCTTTTAATCTAAGAGCCCTTCTTCTATGAGCAACTAAATAATGGTTAGGACATGTAAGATTTAACAAATAATAAATAATGTTTTTATACCATTCATGTTTTCCTAACCTTTGCAGCTCAGACGAAGATGCATCATTAAGACAGATCAAACCAAGCGCTTTCTCATTTCCTTCGGTCATCATTTCAGCCAAGCCTTGACCTTTGACTAACTTGGTGGGCTTAAGCTCTAAATCATATTCTTGAATCTTAGTAACCCACCTAGCACGAGTCCCTAAACAATCAGTTTGAGTTAAGATATCTTTAATCGCGGAATGCGGGACGAAAGCAATGATTTTAGAATAACCCACATAAGTCCTAAAATGCTTAAGAGACTTTACCAAAGCATAGGCTTGCTTTTCCATAGTAGTATAATTTAATTCAGAATTTTGAAGTGCTCTACTCATGAAAGCAATACGCTGTTCATGACCTTCCTTATTCTTTTGTAACAAGACACCAACAATAGTATCTTCAGAAGCGAAAGAGAAAATCATAAAATCCTTTGAATAATCAAGACTCACCAAAACAAGAGCTTGAGCAATATCACCCTTAATCCCTTGAAAAGCCTTTTTACCATCTTCTTTCCACAAAAAATTTACATCTTTTTTTAGAAGACTTTGAATGGGCTTAGCTATTTCTGCGTAATTTGGAATAAATCTTCTAAGAAAATTAGTTTTTCCTAGAAAAGACTAAAGGGATTTAAGATTATAAGGTAGAGGAATCTTTTGGATTGCCTCAACTCTTTCAGGATCAATCTTGATCCCATCTTTGGAGATGATGTGACCAAGTAATTTCCCTTCAGTTACTCCAAAAACAGATTTAGCAGGATTCAAGGAAATCCCAAATTCTCTACATCTATCAAAGACCTGCTTAAGATGACCTATGTGAGTAATACCATCTTTAGAAAAAACAGTAAGATCATCCTGATAAATTTCAATAATTTTTCCAATCAAACCTTTAAAGGCATAATCCATAGCACTTTGAAAAGTAACCCCAACATTAGTCAACCCAAAAGGCATTCTAATGTATTCGAAAGTACCCCATGGTGTGGTGAATGTAGTTTTGTGACGATCTTCTTTTTTAACCCAAACTTGATTGTATTCAGAAAAATCATCTAGCAATGACATCATTCCTGAACCTGTTACTCTTTGCAACATAGTCTCCATGTTGGGCAAAGGGTAATTATCCTTTTTACATGCTCGATTAAGGTTTCTAAAATCGACACAAAGTCTAATGGTACCATTCTTCTTCCTAACAATCACCAGGTTGGAACACCATGTTGAATGTCTAGTTTGAGCAATGATTCTAGCTACGAGCATTTTTGAAAGCTCTTTCTGAACCAAAGGGGCTAACTTAGGATTTATTTGCCTAATATTTTGACGAAAAGGTTTAGCATTCTCATCTTTCAAAGGGATAATGTGTTGCATGACATCTTCCCTATATCCTTTTAACCCATCATATGAAAATGCTAAAACATCCCTATATTCATGAAGTAAGTTGGTCAGCTTTTTCCTTTCTTCTTCATTAGTACGTTTTCCAATTTTGACAATCTTAAGGTCCTTAGAAGTACCAAGATTCACTTCAATGAATTCACCCGGACCCATTTTATTCTCCTCTTTTAGCTTTGTGGCATCGTGCCGATCAAAGTGTTGCTCTAAAGCAACAATATTCCTAGGAGTAGGATTTATAATATCATCATGATCCTCAGATCCATCCTCCTTAGAACTTATCCGAAAATTTTCAAACTCATCCAAATTATTAAGAAAACGAATGGCCTGCTTTTCATCATTAAAAATTTGCCAATGCTCTGAATTATCCGGCATTGAAGGTCTGAAAATAATTTCCATTTTTATCTTTTCCTTAGTTAATTCATCAGATAATTGTAAAGTAGAAGCGGCCACAGCGAGCTCATCCGCTAAGGCATTCTTTTCTTTTGGGATAGCTTCAAGGTTAATGGCATCAAAGTGTTCCATAACATCCCACACAACATTTCGATAATTCCTTAACCTTTGATTTTTACATGTAAATTTATTCTTAACTTGCATGATAACCAGATCAGAGTCTCCCTTGATACTAAGCAACTTAATTCTTAAAGCCTTTGCCAACTCAAAACCCAACAACAAGGCTTCATATTCAGCCACATTATTGGTTGCATCGAACTCAAGTCTATAGGCAAACTTTAAAACACGACCAAGGGGAGACTTCAAAACAATTCCAACACCCTTACCATACCTAGATGCCGCACTATCAAAATGCATGTACCAAACCTAATCCTTTAGGTCCTCAAATTTCTCATCAACCTTGTTATCTAAGGGAACCATGAAATTAGACATAATAGCATAATTCCCCATGTCAGGTTGTTCCTTAATTATTTCATTATGAGGTCTTTTAGGATCTTCTACATGGAATCTTCTTTCAGGTTCTTTGTTAAGCTTCACAAACCCTTCACCTCTAGTGGAAGGAATCATAGCATAAGACCAGTTCATCTGAATACTTTCTCCTAGATCAAAGGCCCACTTTCTAGATAATAACATACCCCAAGCATCCGGAACATCAACTACAACTATGTCCATAACAATCATGATGTTAGGGTACACTGATAAATGAACTTGTAAATCCTTGATTAACCTATGAACTTCAATTTTCTTAGAATCCATGGCACATATGTTGTAGTATGGTCTAGAAACTCTTAAATTAAGCTGTTCCATGACTCTCTTGGTCATGACACAAGCTGAAGTACCAGAATCCAGCATACAATTATTCAATTTATAACCATTAACCATAAAAGTAACAAAAAATGGTTGATGATCCTTGTTATCTGACTCCATTTTTTGCAGATATATAGGGGCATCTTGATAAGAAACTTCAGGAGTCTTATCTTGAGCAACATTAACATGCGAAACTCCAAGAACATCTAAAACTTTAGCTCTCTGAGTAGGAAGCTTTAAAATCTCAGTAACAGGTACCAAGATCTTAGCATTATTCAACCACGCACCCAAATCAATATTCAAACTAGGACTAGGATTACAAATTCGAGGGGGAGTTTGACTATGACCTTGTTCTTTATCTCTTCTTTGATAAGTTAATCCTTTGTCCTTAGCAATTTCCAAAACTTGATCAGGAGAAGGCTTTTCACCAAATAATTCAATCATCAAATCCCTCTCATGATCAAAATGATTGATATTATGCGAAGATGTGGAAGGCCTAACATCTTGACTATTTTCCTTAACTTCCATCCAATCTTCCATAGACAAAGAGAACTCCTTACCAACGACATTTATCTGATTACTTGCCCCAAACATTCCACTATTCATGATTCTTTTAACGGTGGGACAAGTAACCTCCTCATGAAAAGCATCGCAAGCTCTACAATAAGGTGGAGCTTCATCAACCATATTAGTAGACTCAAGCGGATTAGGAGGTCTCTGCTCACTCGACTGACCTTTTTTCTGCCAAGTATTATTACCTCGATTATTATTTTTATGATTCCTAGGTTGGGAATTTTTGTTTGAGCCGTTTCCATTTGCACCAACCTAGACTGTAAAGTGCTTATTTCCTTAGCATGGTCAGAGATTAATTTCGCTTGATTAAGTTCCATGCTTTCAAGCTTTTGTATTAACTTTTTCATAGGGTCGTCATCATCTTCTAGAGGTTCTTTACCTTTAGGCCCTTTTAATTTAGTCAAAGCCCTATCAAAACCAGGAATTTCAGACTTTCCTGATGCCCTTTTATCCTTTTCAAGTTCTTCAGCTAAAGATTGGCAAGCCTTATAATTGGCAGTTTTAGCACGCCTTAATTCATATGAAGTATCAGAATTAAAAGCATCAATGTAAAAATTCAGAAGAGATCCATAAGGAGGTTTATGAGTTTGAGATATTTCTCTAAGGATACCATTAAATCTCCTGTTAAATTCTTCAATCGTTTCATTTTCTTTCTTTTTTATGGTACTGATCTCTTTCACCAAATGCCTATCTTCCCTTTTATCACCATACTTGCCCTTAAAGGCAAATACAATTGATTCAAAGGTATCGAATGAATTATCAGGGTTTTCAGTAAACCATTCTATAACATCTTAGTCAAAAGTAAGAACAAAGGGCCTCGTCTTTACATCATCGAAATTGTTATTTGCAACCGCAAATCTATTCCACCAATTAGCGAAAGCAAACAAATGAGATTTGACATTAACTGCATTATTTCCTTGAAAAGAAGGTAATTTATCCATTCCAGTTTGAGGGAAAGCATGGGGATAACCCTGAATATTAGCAAAATTACACGGGGCATATAATTCCATGATATCATGTTGAGGCGGATCACAAAAAAGAGAATGGATATCAAAGAAAGCTTCCTGGCTGAGATTAACAAGAAGTGTACAAGAAGAGAGCTTGTGTAATCGGACTCTGAGAACCCTTTCAGGATCTGGAGTAGGATTAATCAAGATACTTGGATGTCTTCTCGTACAAATTCTTGTGGAAGATGAAGCCAATGGAGTCGCCACTAGGACAGGAAGCTAACTCAAATACCTGAGATGAAAGATGAATTAAGAGATGAAAGTTGTAAAGCCAAAGTCTAATAAATTGGTCCCCGACAACGGCGCCAAAAAATGTTTTCGCACAGAATGTCTAGGCAGCGCGACAATGGCTCAGATCGGGGGGCTGTCACCCTGATCCCCAATCTCTCTATCTAAGCTGTCTCCTTACAAGCTAAGGGAGGTAGACCCTAACGAAAATGAAGGAAAAGAATTGGTTGAAAATCAACCAATTCAGAAGACACAGCTAAAAGACCAAATACTTGTTAAGATTTACGAGATTTTACAGATCCAATTAGATGTGAAACTTTAAAACTAGTGCCTTGTGGAGTCAAAATATCTCGTTATAAATTTAAGATCACGTAAATGGTATGTAACTGCTGCTATTAAAATTAATCAATCACAATGATAAACGCAACTAGAGGTAATGGCGTAAGGAGAAAATGATGCAGCAGATAGAGGTGGACGGAGGGCTCAATGGTGCACGGACAGGGATGCCGCAACAAGGGAGAGGAGGGAGAAACGATGGCAAGGATAGCAGGTAATGCGTGAAAGGAGAAATGGGGACGGTGTCAGCGTGTGAAAATGATAAGTCGAGCAGCCATAGCAAATGAAATGCATACAGATTTGCAGATATGGGTAGAGGAAATGAGCAAGGGGTAGACGGCAGCTAGTAAAAGATGAAAACGAAGGGCAAAAAGGCAGCGTAGAGGAGGGATGAGCAAGGAGATGAATGCAGAATGCAAGGATATAGCAGAGATAAGGAAAAATTATCTCAAGAAAACCCAGTAAACTTGAAATTCCTCCAACAATGAAAATTTTTCCAACATAACTCAGATTTTTAGAATATTGATTTAGATGCACCTGAGATTTTCTCTTTTGCAGCAAAATAACACTCAGATTTGCCAACAGAAACGATCCTGAGGCCAGATCTTACCCTCTGGGGTTTAGATCTGGCTCAGATCTAAAAAAATTTCTGAGAAACCCCCTGCAACCCTGCAAAAAAAACCAGAACAGATCCAAAACTATGTACAAAAAATAAATAAACCCTTACACCCTAGGGGATATTTGCAAAATTACAATGCTAATTTACAGATTAGAGGCCCTCTTGGCTAAATTGAAAACCGTTTTTGCACAATTAATAAGAAGAGAAATTATGAGAGGCACATGCCCAAGATGACCCTATAAAAATAATTTTCGTAAGATAAGCCTGGGAATTAAGAAACAATGAGCTTTTTCAAATTTATGAAATCTAAGAGTCGGCTGGTCTAACTGAAGACTTCCCCAAACGCTCAAACCTTAAAAATGATCCCTACACACTTAGATCTGAACTTTAGATTGATAGAGATTTAAGAAAATAATCATGAGACCTTTCAGAAAAATAGATAACTAATCTTTCCGTCAGATCAAAAATGTCATTTTAGAAACCCAAAAAAATGCACAAGATCCCTGTATGCAGATTAATCCATAAAGGCCATTAACCATAAAAATGCCAAATAAAGTAGCAGAGTTTAGAGACAAATTGCCACATAGATCTGGAAAAGGAACACCAAAGTTTGTAACCCCAAAGTCTTTATGCTTTATTCATCAAGAAAAATCACAAGAGCTTCCATGAACAAGTGCACGATTCAAAGATCGGATGCAAATGTCATACCAAGACCTCTAATTTATAAGACAAAATCTCCAACAGCTAGTTCGGTTGATCCATGTCAAAATAATTTCGACCGTCAAAAAGATTTGATCATCTTTTAATCTGGACCGTTGAAATTATAAATTTGAGGAAAAACGAATTTATCATTTAATTCCATTTTAATTAACTCAAAAATAATATTTTTGAGTTAATTACCTCAAAATTTTGACTTTGACTTAATCACCAAGGCCCAAGGGTCCAAAATTTCTTGAAATTCTCAATATTCCCTTGGCCTGGGACCTTTAAAATTTTATTTTTTAAGGACCCACGAATTTTGCCTTTGAAGAATTTTAACTCACCTAGGACCTAAAATTAATTAAATTTCTGGCTTAGGATTTTTAATTAATTTGGCCAGAAAATTTAATTAATTGACTGAGAGGGGATTTAATTATTTTTTCCAACCCTCTTTACATAAGATAAATACATTTAGACACATGAAGGGGGAATACCCATTCGTATAGACCCTCAACAAGGTACCCAATTCTGCGACTCAAAACATGATCTAGTAGACCAAGTGGCTTGTAATAAAATAATCTAGCCAACTAGCTAGGATTATTTCTGAACTACTTTTACAAAGACTCGATAGAAAACACTAGGACTCACTTAGCATCTTGATGACAAAATTCACCCTAGCTTTGGGGTGAGGCTGGAGGGGAAAACTCTGCCGATCGCTTGTGTCGAAAAACACAAGTAAATCAGTGAGACAAAAAACCTCCTAGGATAGAAATCGTCACTAACATACTAGGCTTACCTAGGTTGTTACATACATGATGGTCTTACTTAGATCATTTACATCATAAACATGCAGAATGGGTTCACATCATTTATAAAAATATCGACTGTCGATGAAATCTGAATGGTGTGAACCTCGAACATGATGAGTCCCATTTGAAAAAATGGGGGTGTACTGCTATGGGGTCATTGACAAAGTGTGGTCAACAAGAAGTATCACTAAGATTTGGCACAAGTAGAGATGGAGAGGATGAAGTAGGGTGCTTTGGAAGTGCTTGTAAGGGACCTTCTTCAAATTTGACATTTGTGATGTCCCTAAGAGATTAATTAACCCGAGAGGCGAAGTAGCCTATCAATCACCGTAGGCTACAACCAATTGGACAATGTCAATGTTAGCTACCAGTGCAAAGGTCTCCTCATAGTCAATCCCCTTAGCTTAAGGGAATCTCTTAGCTACCAAGTGAGCCTTGTAATTTGAGATCATCCCAATTGTTGCTCTTTTAGGTCTATAAACCCACTTACATCTAACAAGTTTCTTGTTGGGAGGAAGAGGTAACAATTCCTAAGTGTTGTTCTCCATCAGGGAATGTACTCCTCTCTCGTAGTTGCTTCCAAGGAGGGTTTCTCTTCAGCCTCTACCTAGGTTTGAGGATTTGATCCAAATATCAAATAACAATGGATAGAATAAGAAGGCTCCATGATAGTTACAGCATGAGGAGGCTTTGTAAACTGTGATTTGGTTATCTGTGCATTGATAAGATCACCCACTAGATCACCATTTCCCTGAAGTGTTTGTTGTACCCACAAGATCTTTGCTTTGAACCTACAATTTCTTGCTGTTGTTTTGAAATGTCATAATTTGAAATCTGATCTGAATTTTGATTATAAGAACTATCACTAAGATCTTAGCTACCAAGTGAGCCTTGTAATTTGAGATTATCCCAATTGTTGCTCTTTTAGTTCTATAAATCCACTTACATCTAACAAGTTTCTTGTTGGGAGGAATAGGTACCGATTCCTAAGTGTTGTTCTCCATTAGTGAATGTACTCCTCTCTCATAGCTGCTTCCTAGGAGGGTTTCCCTTCAGCCTCTACATAGGTCTGAGGATTTGATCCAAATATCAAATAAAAATTGATAGCATAAGAAGGCTCCATGATAGTTAGAGCACGAGGAGGCTTCATAAACTGTGGTTTGGTTCTCTGTGGATCGATAATATAACCCACTAGATCACCATTTGCCTGAAGTGTTTGTTATACCCACAAGATCTTTGCTTTTGGACCTACAATTTCTTTGCTTTGGACGTACAATTTCTTGTTGTTGTTTTGAAATGTCATAATTTGAAATCTGATCTGAATTTTGATTATAAGAAGTATCAATAAGATTTGGCACATGTAGAGGTGGAAATGATGAAGTAGGGTGCTTTGGAAGTGCTTGTAAGGGACCTTCTTCAAATTTGACATTTTGTGATGTCCCCAAGAGATTAATTAACCTGAGAGACGAAGTAGCCTATCAATCACCGTAGGCTACAGTCTTGGATAAAGGCAAAAACCCCAAAATTTTTAATGTTGGGCAACAGGGGGCAAGTTTTGGGGCAACTGTGGCAAAAAAGCCCAAAGTTGAGGTTTACCATGAGACCCTCTTAAATAATTAAGGAGAAAAATCCCCTCAAGAAAATCTATAAATACAAGAGGATTATAAACACTTGAGGCATCATCGGATTGGATAATTTTGTCTCTGTTTTTCTTGAGCCTAAGGTTTTAAGGGTTTTAAGACCCCATTTTCTCTCTTTGACTAGTTTCAGTGGAGGTGATCCCACCCTAACTAGTCGCTTTCTTCGTAGAACGATTTTGGTCTGGTCTGTGGATTGAGTCTCTTTTGATTGTTCTGGCAAGCAGGGTGAATTTTCTGTCTGGAGAATATCAAGGTCTGGGTGGATAAAGGTTGAGGCAAGGCATCTGAATTTCCTCTTGAAAATAGACGAATTGTTGAGGCAAAAAACCACAGTAAATTCCTGAAGCAGATCATAGTCTTTAGAACCTCAATCCACGCGAGTTCTTCCTGATGCGGAAACATAGAAGAACCTGCGGCAGGCCGAGATACCTTCTGAGGCCAGACGTCACCATTGAAGCAAATTTGGGTTTGTTCTGAGGCCTCTTGTAGCAGATGCATGTCTCCCTGAGGTCATTTAATATGTTCTGAATTAAATGCGACAGGGTTTTTCTGAGGCTACGTCTATTCCGTCAGATTCAAGGTTCGTGAGTGAGATTTGGGTTTCCGTAACAGAACTCAGAGCCTAGAGGGTTATCTGAGACGGTGGGAAGGACTAATCTAAGGGTTTTGACAGCTTTCTTGAAGCAGCCCAATGTCTTCTGAAGCCAGGCAGTAATCATCCATGCAAGCCAAGTCCTTCTTGAATTTATTCAGGGAATAGATTAAACTCCGTGGATATCTTGAAGCCACAGACAGGTTGCAAAGTGTCTCTGAGGTGATCTGGTGATTAAACTCAAACAAGGCTTCGATCCCTCTCCTACACAATGTGGTTACTGTCCTGGGGTAATTTGACAGGTGTTTAAACTTTAAAGTATAAAACCCAGTGCTTCGTGGTCAGTTTCCTGTAGCCGAGTCTGAAATCCACCCTGAGATTATTTGGACACTTCTGATCAGAATCCACGAGGGATTAGAAAACTATTATATGTGTTTAGAGTTTGGAAGTTAATGTAGAACATTACAGTTCAGTTGGTAGTAGGCCAGGGTATAATTACTCGATGGTCAAACTGTCTTTGATTTGAACTCATACGGGTACTGTTGGTTGAATTATTGGATTAAATACATTGCGTTTTCAATCACTGTGTGAATAGTCCCATTTATTATTATGATCTGCACTGTTGCATGAATTATTCATTTCACCACTGGAACAAGTAATGAAATTTTATTGTAAATCCTAGCCATCTATAGGACCCTAGGGAAAAAATTTCCCTAGGATATTATGGTGGTATCGGAGTTGTGCTTCTGCCAACCTGAGGGATTACGATGAGATCTAGTTTGATTGGGTAAATGATCAACACTCTTCCAAATTAGAGTGATGATTTCTCCCAAAGCAATTATGAAGGATTAGAAGGAATTTTGGTTTAGTTCTATCACTGACCTTCATAAGTATCCAGCCATAAAACACGTGTTTGAGGAGGAGAAGGCGCACCTAGGGCAGTGTACGTGGCTATACACATTTGTAAATAAAAAGGATTAATATCCTAAACCTGACGATAAGGGGGAACAACAGAAAGCACGCATAATGAGATGGGACGATTTTTGGGTAAGTTGCATGAGTAACAGATCTGGTGACATTGATGGTAAGCTTAAGACAGAAAGACAAAGTACATGAGAAGCTAAAACAAGGGTAAAGGCATACCCTAAATATTGGTCATGGCTATATCCTCCTAAACAGAATGAAAATCCTAAAGGTGAAACCATACCTAGTGGTAATGGTGCTGAGGGTAATTATATTACCAATGAAGATGAAAGAAGACAACCAAATCTCAGGGAACAGAATGGTCGTCTCAAGGGGATGCCCTTTCTTATAGCAACTTCATTCAAAAATTAGATATGCTGACTACTGAAGGAGAGAATCAAAGTATTCTTGGTATAGAGGAAGGTAAAGACAATAGTGACTGCAAGGACTCTCCAGACAGCTCTTGCAGTGGTTTGTCACTGTATAGCTCAATCTCAGTGGTAGCAAGCACAAAGACATCAAACAATGATACTGGCATTTCCACTAAGAGTATTACAAGGTCCACTATGAAGCTGTTAGAGGTATATCTACAGGGTACAGTGAGTGCTGATCGTGATATGAAACCATATAATATTTTATTAGATGAAGAAATAAATGAGCAACCTAGTGGCTAGCATGCTATTGATGACCACAAAAATGTGGCTAGGATTACAACACAAGAAGATCAATCACATCTGAGTCGGCCTAAAACTGAACTACCAGAGTCTTTTGGGTAGCAGAAGCAACCTGAAACAGAAATAATGAAAGAAGAGAAAGGATTTTTTCAGTAGCTTGAAGAGATGCCAAGTACAACGCAAGCTGCTGGTGTTGTTGATGCAAGCTAGAGGTTGTTGGTGGTGTCAATGGCAAGTCAGAGGTTGCTAATGGTGTTATTGGCAAGTCAAAGGTTGTTGGTGGTGTTGATGACTAGTTGATTAATAATAATAACTTATAAGGTATCCGCTTCTGATGGACAATTACCTTCTATTCAGTTTGAAAATATTTTGCAAAATACTAGCATGTTGGCTAGTCTTGAGTCAAATCCTAATCTTCCGGCATGACAAAGTGTGACAAAGGAAGTTCTCTCTGTTCTTGCGGGAGCAACATTAGAGAGTAATAAAGTTGTTGGTCATACAACTAGGCAAGATGTACTGCTTAGTGACAGTGATAACGGAGGAGCTAGACAAAGTGAACTCTGCGTTCAAGCAGTCTTTACCTTACTGGACAACCTTGGTCAGTGGATTGATGATCTAAAAGAGGGATTGGTCCTTTGTTAGTCTACAGAGGCTATTGCCAATTGTAAAGCTGCGCAGAAGAAAACTCAAACCGAGTCACAACTTGACATTGATCAAATTACGGTTCAATGTAATCATTTCATAGAGCTATTACCTTATGTTTCTAAGGTTAAGATTGCGAAGGCCTCCTTTCGATGTTAGGCTTATGCTCATTCATTACTATAGTTTGAGACACATGTATGGGGTGAGTCAGGGTCATTTAACTCAGTAGCAGGGGTCAATGGAGCATTTGCAGATGAGGACATGTCTTTTCTAATGGAAATCTACAGTGGTTTGGATGAATCTGATGGCTTATTTGGATAAACTTACAGGATCAGATACTCATCAATTAGAAAGTTGGTAACTGGGTAGAGGCTTTAACATGTCCTGAACAAGCTCTGCAAATGGAGCCTACATCAATACAAAGACTTTTTGGGGTTCTGAATTGCTTACTTAATATTTTCCACTTGCAGACTATGGTAGCTGATGTAGATGGATTGGTCTCAAGTTTTCCACAACACAAAAAGGACTGGTGCATGTGAGGTGTACAGGCAGCTTGGAAGCTTGGACGGTGGGACTTGATGGGTGAATATCTTTCTGTGGTTGATAAAGAATGCTTAATTTCTACTAGTACTGAATACAATGCAGCCTTTGACATGAACCTTGCTAAGATTCTTCAGGCTTTGCAGAGAAAGGACCACTACACATTCATTGAGAAAGTTGCATATACTAGGCAAGCACTGTTAGCACCACTGGCAGCAGCTGGCATGGAATCCTATACACTTGCATACCCTTTTGTTGTAAAGCTTCATATGTTGAGAGAACTGGAGGATTTTTTTGTCCTAATAACTGAGAATACCACATTGAATGGGTTCGATGAGCATGAGAAACTTTATAGATCTGCCAGAAGGTCTAGAAAGTTGGATATAAGTTTCCCTCCAGTTAAATCAAGAAAATATGGGGCTGTAGAATCTCATACACCATCATCTCAACCTACATCAAAAGCAAAGCAAAAAAGGTCCATTGTTAGAGGGAAGAGAAAAAGCCCGTAGACCAACACACCTAAAGCTCAAACAAAAAAGGAAAAAGGAACATCCACAAGGAAAGTTGGTGAAAGGAAAGATAGTTTTAAGCCCAGGGGCACAAAGAGCAAGAACAAATGAAAATCACAAAAGAAGCAATCACTGGGTAAGATCATTCAGGTTTCCACGAAAAATCAGGTGTGACAAAGTCTGAAATTTGATTCAACAAAGAAGAAAACACCCACAAAATCAAAAAAATCATCCCACAATTCTCCCAAAGACAAAATGACCAGATCTGGGAGAACTGTATGCAATCCTAACAAATTTCTTAAGTTGAGGAGTGTTGATGCTGATGCCGATAACAAAGTAGAGGTACAGAAAATAACAGGGGGACAACTCATGCAGCACCCAGATTTGTCGTTGCTTGGGGACAAGCAATGCCGGGAAGGGGGGATTGTGATGTCCCCAAGAGATTAATTAACTCGAGAGAGGCAGTATCCTATCAATCCCCACAGGCTATAGTCTTGGATAAAGGGGAAAATCCCAAAATTTCCAATGTTGGGAAACAAGGGGCAAGTTTTGAGGCAATTGGGGCAAAAAATCCAAAAGTTGGGGTTTACCTTGAGTCCCTCTTAATTAGTCAAGGAGAAAAATTCCCATGAGAAAATCTAGAAATACAAGAGGATTAGAATCACTTGAGGTATCATTGGGTTGGATCATTTTGTCTCTGATTTTCTTGAGCCTGAGGCTCTGAGGGTTTTAAGACCCCATTTTCTCTCTTTGACTAGTTTAGGTGGAGGTGATCCCACCCTACCTAGTTTCTTTCTTCTTATTCTGGCATAGGTTATTAGAACGATTTTGGTTTGGTTTGTGGATTGAGTCTCTTTTGATTTTTCTGGCACTCAGGGTGAATTTTCTGTCTGGAGAATATCAAGGTATTGGTGGATAAATGCCAGGGCGAGGCATCCAAATTTCCTCCTGAACATAGATGAATTGTTCTGAGGCAAAAAACTAAAGTAAATTCCCGAAGCAGATTGTACTTTTTATAAGCTGAATCCACGTGAGTTCTTCCTGAGGTGGAAACAAAAAATAACTTGAGGCAGACCGAGATACCTTCTCAGGCCAGACATCACTATTGAAGCAAATTTGGGTTTGTTCTGAGGCTACTTGAGTAGACCCGTGGCTCCCTGAGGTTGTTCAATATGTTCTGAATTAAATGCGACAGGGTTTTTCTAAGGCCACGTCTATTCAGTCAGACTGAAGGTGCGTGAGTGAGATTTAGGATTCCGTAACAGAATTCAGAGGGTTATCTGAGACGGTGAGAAGAATTGATCCAAGGGTTTTGACAGATTTCCTGAGGCAACCCGAGGTCTTCTGAAGCCAGGCAGTAATCATCCACGAAAGCCGAGTCCTTGAAGTTATTCAGGTAATAGATTAAACTTCATCGGTCTCCTGAAGCCATAGACAGGGAGGGCGCAAAGGGTCTCTGAGGTGATCTGGTGATTAAACTCAAACAAGGCTTCAACCTCACTCTTACACAATATGGTTACTGTCCTGGGGTAATTCGACAGTTGCTTAAAGTCCAAACCCAACACTTTGTGGTCAGTTTCCTGTAACTGAGTTTGAAATCTGCTTTGAGATTATTTGGACACTTCTGATTAGAATCCACGAGGGATTAGAAAACTATTATATGTGATTACAGTTTGGAGATATTTTTAAAATTCAATTTTTTTATATTGTAATTTTGTTTTTTATTTATAAAATTACGAACAATTTTTTAGATAAAAGAAAGTATAATATACATATCACATTAAAATATATAACACATAAATAGTACTTATAAATTAACATCCATTTTACAATATAAATCAAAATAATGATTGCATAACCATTTTTAAATTTAATTAATAAGTCGATAAAAAAATAATATTTACAATATAACAAGATTTTTAATCATGAATATTTCTGGATAGTTTGAGAGAGAGAGAGAGGGAGGGAGAGTAGGAAAAAAAATCATAATACCATTGGCTAATAGTATACCATGGTTTATCAATACCATGGGTCATCTAGGCTTTGATTATTATGTTATGGATCTAGGCTTCTAATTATTCTGTTACAATAGCATGGGCCAATAATACCATGGCCATTGGCTTATCACCACATGCCCAAAAAACATAACTTATTTCAAAATCAAAATATTTTACAAATACTTTATTTTAATTTAATTTTGTTAAACAATGCACGGTAAAACACACATAAGGGGAAAGATAAGCATTGATTGCATTTTATTAACCATAGATGTGCATTTATAATACAATGTGGTGACCCTTGGATTCCACATTCCAAGGTCACTTGGACTCCTTTTGTCCATTCGTCTTCCACACCTACCCATAGAGGATTAGTTGTCCAACATTTCCCCCCTTAATCCGAAGGGGTATGTGTGAGTCCAAGAAGAGATCTGTAATAAAAATCTGCAAAGTATGCATGGCAACACTTAGGCTGAATGAACTCTCTGAAATGTTGGCATAAAGAAGTGGTTTAAGGATGACCACCAACACTGGAACGCTTAGTGCAGTTCTCGGAACTCTTCCAAATCTGGCAAGAAGCTGAGGTCTTCTGCTAGAGTAAGTGTCCCTCATATTTTGAAGTGGGAGACCTTCAACCTAGAAAAAGGGAGGTCTACAACCTGTGATGTTTTAAGGATGACCACCAACTCTGGAATGCTTGATGCATTTCTTGGAACTCTACAAAAACTGGCAAGAAGCTGAAGTCTTCTGCTAGAGGAAGTGTCCCGAATTCTTTGAAGAGGAAGAATATCAACCTTGCATAGATGGTTTAAGGCTGACCACCAACCAAAGGCATGCTCATGGGCATTCGTGTCAATGGCTACAACTCTGAATCTGGAATGACAAATTGTGGCCCAGGCTCGCTTGAACTGCTATGTCTCTGGCTACAACTCTGAATCTGAAATGAGAGATTGTGGCTCAGGCTCACTTGATGTGGCTTCGAAGCTTGTAGATGACCACCATTTTCCCCCCTGTCAGGTACAAGGTGAGATGATGGTGAAAACTCAATTGCAAGATTGTTCAATATTCTAGAACAAGTTCTGACATATGACTTAAACATCTTTTTGGCTGTTGATTCCCATTGCCAAGAAGCGATCCATCCAAGATGAATCTTTGTTCTTGCAAGAGGCTTGTTTCTGATGTAGAAATTTCAGTTTCCCACCCCAGTTTTCAGTTTCACCTTATTTCTCCATATAGTTAAATGCCCATTCCCATAGACTTATATTCAACAAGCTGAAAAAAATAAATATTTTCTGAAAACACAAATTCTAGAAATTTTCACAATGTTGGAAATGCAGAAATAAAACTCAGCAAAAGAAATCAGCCACACAGAAAAATAGACATGCTGATTTTTGGTCAATGTGACCCTGGAAAAACCCCCTACAACTCTTGGGGAAAACCAGTTCGAAAGCTTCTCTTTATTTTCTGAATATTGCTTTTACAGTGAAACAGAAAAACATAGTAAAAATTCCAGCAACCAAATTTACAGACTTATCTCGATTTCTGTGCTTGCACACTGCCTCGAAAATTGTGCCAAATCAGCAACTTGAAAAACAAAAAATATTATAGCATTTATGACAATAATAAATGCTGTACGACCACCTCGGGAAGCGTGCCGGAACAACTTGTACGTTGCTGTACGGACTGTACGGATTCGTACAGCAGCCCTCCTCGAATTCATGCCAAAAAAATTGCACTGTAGTTGCTGTCCTTTTCTCGGTATTTGTGCCAAAAATAACAACACTACCTTTCCTCGAAAATTGTGCCTAGTTTTGTGCCTTGAACTACATGCTTAATGTTGCTGCCCTCTTCCTCGATTTCTGTGCCTCCTCTCTTGGAAACAATGCCTCTCTCTCTTGTTGTACGGATTTTCTGCCTTGGTATTTGTGCCAATAAATGCTGCTGTACTTTTTGCTGAATCTCCTCACTGCTGTCCTCTTTCTTCTCACTGCTTAGAAAAACTCCTTAGCTTTTTCTCTTCCTCTCTCAATCTGCTCATGAAAGAATGATTGACCTTTTCCCTCATTTTCCTCCTTTAACCTAACCCTAAGTGACATTTGGGGAATCCCTAAATCCAATGGCTGAAAATGCTTTAGATCGAGGGCTGAGATTAAATGCTCATTTAAATTTCACTTTCTATTTTTTATTTCACCCCACTTTAATAAAGACCCACTTAGTCATTTATTTCCAAAGTCACTTTTCCTTTCTAATTTCACATTGACTTTATTAAAGTCACTTTAAAATTAGACTTTAGTAACTTTATCACTTAAAGTCACTTTTAAATTAGATTTGACTTTATAACTTTATAAAGTCACTTTAGGAGAAAAATTAAATTCTTTTGGACACTTTTCCCTAGGCCAAAGATCAAAGCCTTAGGGAACCACCTGTCTTCCGGTAACCAAATTTCAACATTTGAAGCATCTATGTGAAGAATGGGTGTGTCGACCACAGTGCTTACATGGGTGAAGATCGAAACAATGATCTTTCATATGGCAACTCGATCACAGTGTTGACATTTTATAATCTATTGTTGCTGTTGTGGAAGAGGAGCAGAATCTAAACAACTGTAGGTGAGCTATCATGAAGAAATACGACACTCTGAAATTTGATGGGCTTGGACTAGTTTGGAATATGAAAGGACACATCCTTGTCATATCGAAGGCCAGTTCTGTGCTTGTTATAGACAAGCTCTTCCCAAGGTCTGATGATGGGCTTGGGAAGCGCAGGCTGAATGTTTGCTTCTGCATGCAAATCTACTCTTGAACTAGGCACTGAATGTGAATCGTCTGCAACAATATTGGCTTGCTACTTATGGGAGTCTGTTTCAATGTTCCGAACAGAAACAGGTTCAGAATGATGACTCCACTACTGTAATTCTGCTTGCAGAAGCTGAGATTCAAGCTGCAGAAAATCAATCTTTTCATGTGCATTTTGCAGACAATTTTTAATGTCCATGAGAGTGTTTTTGTTGATTTTCACCATTTCATCAACAACTGAATGAGTGAGAATATTTAATAACTCTAATACATCACCAATTAGAGAGGAGGGCCACGGGAGGCCGAGAGCCATAGGAGAGCTGAGGGCCGTTGATGGGGTTGAGCGCACCGGTGTGAGCACCAAGGGCCGACTATGGGGAGGTGCCACGGGAGAGGCAACAATGGAGAGGAAGGGCCTGAGCAACAGAAAGGGTCGGCGGTGGAGGGTAAGCCGAGCTGCAATGGGAAGGAGGGTTGTGTGGTCGAGAGGGAGGATGAGTGGGTGATGGCTGAGAGGGAGGCTGTGTGAGTGGAAGGGGGAACAACAGAGGCTGTAGTGTGGAGGGATGGCGTAGTGGGAGGGAGGTCGAGGGGTCGGCGGATGTGGAGGGGTCAGGTGCGAAAGGTGGTGGGAGGTGGAGGAGTCGCATGCGGCAGTGGCAGAGGGCGCAGGTGTGAGCCGGCGGGGCAGGGGAGGGAGTTGGCTGAGTGGAGCGAGAGGCCGACGGGAGGCCGAGCAGAAGCAGTTGGCGGTGCAATAGCTCAACTCCCACTGTTGTGCAATAGCTCGACTTTTACAGTGGTCTCGGCAACACCCACAATGGGTTTCCTTTCCAGCAAACCGTGAGATCTCTGTCCTCCCACTCTATTTCTCGATCCATTCACAATACCCACATACCATAGTCATTTCAACTCAGACATTTCAGGCCAGACACTGCATAGTTATAAAAAACTTCACCAAAAGCCTCTCGAAGTACAACGTTCACCATTCACAGATCAACATTCAGCGTATATGAATATCCAGTTCACCATAGCAGTTCACTGTGGCATGGAAAGACGTGTTCGATGGAGTGGCGCATCTCAGCCCTCAAAACCATCAAAATTTCTTTTCGTCGGATGTTAATAATACGGATCCGATTCCCCCAAGGAAAATGAAGCAGAACAACCCCAATAATGTCAGTAGCGACCAAGGCCGAAGAGAATGCTGGTGTAAATGTACGAAGTGCTGGGGTGCAGAGCGCTGGATGTGGACACCACTATTATCGCCTACATAATAAACATCCTCAAGGATGAATCCTTCGACTTCGGCGTCAAGGGAGAGTGCGCCTACGTGTCTATGAGCTGAGCTGCAGGGAGGTGAGAAGAAGCAGAAGCAACTTTTGTTGCTATGCTTGTTCTTCTTCACTATGCAGGTGCAGTGAGCGTGGAGGTAGAGGCAGCGGAGGCTACGTGGAAGGAGAGGCAACGGAGGCTGCGTGGAAGAGGGAGCGACAACGTGAGGAGAAGGGAACGTGGGCGAGCAGGTAGCATGGTGTAGTGGGGAACAAGTATGTGTGTTAGGTTTTGAGCTTGATTTATGCTATGCCATCCAGAAAAGAGGTAGAGGACAGGTCTGTTTGCTGTAGGAGCTGGCAGAAAATGATGGCAGAGTTGAGGAAACGTTTCTTGGAACTCTACCATAAGAGCAGATTTGAATGTGTTATCTTTGTCATGTCAAGGGCTCATAAAGACACAAACCCACAAGCTTCATTGAGACAAAGAAGTGCAGGTTTACACAGGCCACAAAAACAAGTGGCTCTCACAAGATTGAGCAGGTTACTAACGCACTGGCTCTGATACCATGTTAAAAAATGCACGGTAAAACACACACGAAAGATAAACATTGATTGCATTCTATTAACCATAGATGTGCATTTATAATACAATGTGGTGACCCTTGGATTCCACATTCCAAGGTCACTTGGACTCCTTTTGTCCATTCGGCTTCCACACCTGCCCATAGAGGATTAGGTGTCCAACAAATTTTATAACATTTTTTAATTAATTCTAAAAGCAAACTGGTTATAATTACTTAGGTATATCTAAACCCACCATCCTCATGACTACTAAAAATATTCCCATAGAGATTAAATTGAGGCTTTAATAAATAAAAAATGAGAATATTTTTATATATACAAATGTGAAATTTATATAATATAAATAATATTATAAAGAACCAGGATAGGTGCATTCTAACCGAAGATCCAAGCAAAGAGAGAAAGAAAAGTGTCTAACAATGATAGAGGAAAGATAATGCATGATTCTTTTAAGTTTTTTATTTCTGTATTTTCTTTGACATGATTGATCCAAAATATAGGTTTAATATTTTATAACCAAATTATTATTATTATTTTTTGTTTATTTTAGATTCTTTCTTAAATAAATTACAATAGGATCATATTTAAGAGAGAGAGAGAGTGAGATGGGGGGGGGGGGGAATAGAGTTGTAGAGAGAGACATGGAGGTGGGAGAGATAGGGAGAGAGAGGAAGGAAGAGGAGAGAGGGAGGGAGAGAGATGGATTTGGAGGGGGAAAGAGAGGGAGGGAAGAACAAAGACATTGAGAGACAAAGGTGGAGAAAGAGGGAGTGATAAGGGAGAGATGAAGATGGAATGAGGAAGAGAGGAGATGAGGGAAGGGAGAGAAAAGGATAGGATAGATATAGGGAAATAGGGGGAAGAGTGAATCAAGGAGACATAGATATGGAGGGGGGACAGAGGGGGAGAGCTAGAAGGAGAGAGAGAGGGAGATAGTGACAGAGTTGGAGGGTGGAGAGAGAGAGTGTGTGTGATGGGGGGATAGATAGAGGGAGGTGGCACAGAAAGGGAGAGAGAGGAAGGAAAAGAGAGTGGACTTGAGAGAGAGGAGGGAGAGAGGGGGGAGAGTGAGATGGAGTTGGAAGGGGGAAAGAGGGAGGGAAGAACAAAGACATTGAGAGATAGAGGTGGAGAGAGAGAGGGAGTGATAAGGGAGAGATGAAGATGGAATGAGGAAGAGGGGAGACGAGGGAAGGGACATAAAAGGAGAGGATAGAGATAGGGATAGAAGGGGAAGAGAGAGACAAGAAGACATAGATATGGAGGGGGGAGAGAGGGGGAGAGAGAGAAGGAGAGAGAGGGAGATAGTGACAGAGTTGGAGGGTGGAGAGAGAGAGTTTGTGTGATTAGGGAGGGGGGGGGAGAGAAGGAGGTGGGAGAGAAAGGGAGAGAGGAAGGAAGAGAGGACTTGAGAGAGAGGAGAGAGAGAGGGGGAGAGAGATGGAGTTGGAAGGGGAAGAAAGACATAGAGGGAAAGGTGGAGAGAGAGAGAGAGAGAGAGAGAGAGAATATGTTTTAGGGGTGAGAAGGAGAGACAAGGGGAGATAGAGATATAGATGGAGGGGGTAGAGAGAGAGAGAGAGAGAGAGAGTATGCAGGCTGATTTAGAGATATAAAGGAGAGATATGTATGTGCTAGCAACCTTGTACATTTAGAGATAATTCTTCAAATAATATTGCAGAAATCTTGATGTAGACATTTTGGAGATGATGAAGCGCCATGTAATTATCCGTGTTGGTTGATATGATTGCCAATGCATAGTTTCAAACCTTTAATAGTACAACCAACTTCAACTAGTAGTTAGATGTTAACAATGAATAAATTAACGCAAATAACTTAGCCAATGTTACCAAATTACTTTAAAATTAATCCAGGGAACAATTTTACCCTCAGTATACATCTTTGTGCTACAACGTAAGGTATTTCCCAAATATTTTAAGTTAAAGTAGGTGGATGATGTTATTTTATATGAAAGGAGATGTAAGGGTAACATATGAATTGCCTTCCAAAGTGATATTTGATGTTGAGGGTGTAATTTTGGTTCAACTAGTCGATTAAACTGTGTCTAGGAGTCTTCATTCATTTGCAAAGCCTTGTGAGAGGGCGCTTTTACTTCTTCAGCTTGCACACACTTACCCTTTTTTATATTTTCCTTGATTTATTTATTTCAAATCCTTTTCTTTTAGATAAGCATTTTGTTCTTAGGACTTGAAGGGGGGAGAGGGGGGATGATGAATTAATTTCTTTCTATAATTTATTTTGCTCTTCACCTCTTTAGCCTTTTATTTGGTTAGATTTGACTTTTTTAGGCATGCATTTTTTGTTTATCTTTTTTAATGACCATTTTCTGCATGACCTTTGGTAAGTTGACCATAGGTTAGGGGAATATTTATAGGTTGGGATGGAAGTGTAAGAGTATTTAACTGAAAAATGTTATGTATGGAAGGGATATGACTATGCTACCCACCTTGATTAGTAGTACCTAGTGGTCCTGACCAAGGCACACTTATCTTGAAGTAATTATGTCCCTGGATGGTTATAAATAGTAACAAGATAACATCTTTACTAAGCTAAAAGTGAAAAAACATCTATCTAATGCTAGCATCTAAACAAGAAGTTAAATCCTCAATGTCATTTCTAGGTAAGGAAGTCAT
Organism: Pinus albicaulis; assembly: GCA_034641835.2. Classification (NCBI taxonomy): domain Eukaryota; kingdom Viridiplantae; phylum Streptophyta; class Pinopsida; order Pinales; family Pinaceae; genus Pinus; species Pinus albicaulis. Next base: position 66,104,304 of record CM076576.1, read on the forward strand.
GCATTGAAAACCATTCCAACTAATAACTGAAGTGGCATGAGATAACATCTAGCACAATCTGCAATCGAGAGCATGGAAATTGATATACCAAGGTATGTGAATGATTGAAGAGCACTAAAATGCAACTAACAGATGGAGGGATACCAGGTCTTGGTTATTGAGAAAAATTTCTCATCAGAGCAACAACAAATCATTACCCATATGAGTGTGATTGTGTGGTAGTTGCACTAGACACCTATTTCCAAAAGGTTTTAGGGGAGTAATAAAGAAATCCATGTAATGGACACCTCCTTTGTGAGATGAAGATGTGTTTATTGTGGTGGAGAAGGTTGTGGTAAGATTTATTAAGGATGGGGTAGGAGGTGCGGTTATGGTGAAGGGCATTACAGAGTTATCTATGATGGGATTTGCATTCATTGTCATGCTACCAATTCATAGGGTTGGATTGGTTGTTTACAGAGCAAGAATGAGCATTGGTAACTTGGGGATAAGAGTTAAGGGCTAGATCTCAGATGGTCGTACATAGATGATCATATTTAGAGGAGGCTAACTTTAGGGACAAGAAATGAGATGGGGGAGGTAGAAGTTTGCGGAGGTGGGGAGAAAAGTCACTTGGTTCCTTGTCAAATAAGAGAGTGATGCAAGGAGATACAAGTAGGGGGGATTCGTTAGTGGGTTGGTTGGTTCCGAGGTGAAGGATAGGAGGAAGTGATAAGTTTGAGAGTGGAGTGATAGTGAAACAATCGATATGGGAGGATGTCTTTCTTGGCTACGACATAGTTGATGACATTCACCCCCCATTGTAGAAAAAAGTACATAGATTTGTTAGAATTTGAAAAATATGGAGGCTATTCATGATCAATAGCTCATGAGACTCACCAAGGTACAAAATATGTTTGTCATAAGTTATAAGGGGTCCCAAAGCATCATCTAGAGTCCTATGGATGTCCACTAAAATTGGATCAATCTCGTGTATACAAAGATCATCCACGGACCTATCATAAAGTAGGATTTGGTGTAGGCATTGAAGTCCCTTAATATGAAGATTAGAGGTCAACTTTTAGATTTCCTGAGTATGCCAAAGAAAAGAGATACTTGTTTGCATGGGGTGAGGGGAGGTTGATGAGGATGATGACAGTCCTCTCACCTGTAAGTTTAGCTCAAGCTTTCTTGCTACATACATCTAAAAGTTTTGATTGAATAACTTCTTCAACCACTACATGCTGGTGTGTTGTTCTTCTCCCTTATCACTTGAACTAAAGAATTTAAGGTTTGTTGTTGGGAATCCCTTAGAGAGTGAAAAATTTCATGATTCTTGGTATTATTGAACTATTGTTTTAAGATTAAGTCTTCGAATTCAACTTCTGCTGCCTTGTTGGTGAGTTTATATACCTCTAACTATAATGCCAAGTTTGATAATTCAATGGGTTCTCTATTAATCAACTGCTGAACATTATTGTTGTTGTTGCGACCCACCTCTCTAACCAAACCTTGAAAATTAAAATAAATATATATATATATATATATATATATATATATATATATATATATATATATATATATAAAGAAGAAGGAAGAAGCAGATAGAGTGTTTGTTGTGGCACTCGTTGAATAGGTTGCAGACAAAGTGGGATCTATACCTGTGTTTAGGAAAGAAGAATGTTGAACAAATTGGAGGGGTTTCAACATAATGAATGGAAGAGGTAAGTTTCGCAATGTTGAGGGCATTAGAATCACGGGCCCCTAAAAATTGAGTAGCATGGGTAGGTTGTTATGACAACAATCACAAGGTGCAAATTTAGGTTGTGTAAAAACCTTGGACTTGACTTAGGTGGTAACCTTACAACCTTGTAGAAACCTAAGTCACTGGATGCCCCCCTCCATATGTGTCGCGAATCTTGCGTGTCCGACATGATTCGAGCTTGATATATGTCTGGCATGAGTTTGACTCGTGTCCTATTTGTAGGACACGAGTTTGATTCGTGTCAAACATAAGCCCTACTAGTGTCCCAAAATTTGGACACATGTCTTGTGAAAAAACATCTTGAAATCGATTTATTGCCTTATTCTCAAGCAATTTAGTGACAATTTTGGAGCTCTTGAAGGTTTTGAAGTGCAACTAAGGGCAATTAAGAAATTTTAGAAGGGGTTCCAATTGTTGGGAAGTGTATTTGTCCGAGCCCTACTAATTCTTAAAGTAAAAGTGACATTCTCCTTCATATTTTATTTTCATCCTTTTACTTGAATTTTTAAAATTACCATGAAATGACTTTAGGATGTTTGAGAGTGGTTTCAACCTCATTGGATTTCATGTGGAGAAAGTAGAAATTTAGATCCCACTCAAAATCCAACAGACTTGACAATTTTTAGGATTTCATAATTGGGGGGATTAAAATGTTTCCGTTGTAGTTTGTCATGTATGAGGGTATGGAACTAATGTTTAATTAAGAGGATGTACCTTGATGTTGGTGGCATTGATTGTTGAACTCCTCTATCACGACCATAGTAAAAATTCACCCATCACTCACACAAAATCTCGATTTGACATGTTACGCTTTTTCTATCTTATTTTGATGCTTAGAGTGTGATGTTAATGACAAGGATCCCAATATAGGCAATTATTTTGATGATATATAGTACTTGTAATTAGTTGTAGCATGATTTTTTTTCGACTATATAGCCCATTTAGGGCCTCTTTGTTGGTGTATTTTTGGTTAAGAGATGGATTGCACTTGCACACAATGCTATTTTGGTTATATGCATTAGTTATGTATTGAATTTGTATCATCATCATGTAAATGTTTTACATATTTCATATTTTATTTGTAATTCATTAATTTTTTAATATATAATATAAACGTGTCCTCCATGTCCTGTTCTGGGGGTTCGTCGTGTCACGTGTTGGATACTCGTATTTTCGTGTCCTATGTGTCTAGTGTGTTTGTCAGGTGACTTAGGTAGAAACCTATGCCCTATGAACATGATATTGTTGTTGGACATGATTAGGCTCTAGTTTAAATATATTTATATGAGCTAATGCAATACAAATAGGGCTAACTAGAGGGTATTTGTGTCGACAAGTAATGGAAAGTTGCTAGAGTTGACATGTAATTTAGAGGTGACCTAAGCTTACTTGGATTCAACCTAAAGCTTACATGGAGCTGATGCGAGCCCCCCTTGGAGCTAACTTGAGCTTACCCTAGGTGATGTGGAATTCAGAACCGACTTGAGCTTACAAGGACAATGTAAAGAAGATACATGGAGTGATTCCAAAGGTAGGTTGCTATTAGTTTGTAATATTGGACAAAATTCATTTAAATTCAAACAAATGACAGAGAAGTGTGTAGAGGAACAAGAAAACATACATTTAATGAAGACCTTGAGTGTTACTATCACTGAAAACCAGGTCACATGGTTTGTAATTGCAAAGTTTGAGCTAATGACCTTCTTAAAGCGAAGGTTAAAGATAGGAAAAAATAATATAGCTTCAATTGCTGAAAATCTAATAGAATTTGTTGGAAATACTGAAACACTAAGAGAAGGGGGGGGAGGGGGGGGGCGGGGCATGAATCAACAGTTCGTTACTTTTAACAATTTTCCACTTAGTTAAGCTTAAAACTGAATTCACATCACATATTCAATTATCCTCTATGTATGAACACAAAAAATCAAAGTGCAAGTAAAAACTTGAAGATGAAACACTTGAAAACAATCTTCAATTTATTACAATCATTTATGAGGACACCAATCCTTTGTAAGCACCAACATACAAATTTAGTACGCTTTAACTTGTCAAGGAGATGAGCACACCAATCGTCTTGTAAGCACCAACTTACAAATATAGCAGGCTCCAACTTGTCAAAGAGACGAGGATACCAATCCTAAGTGAGCTCCAACTTCCAGCTTGTTTACTTGTTTAGGAATCAATTCTTGGCCAAAGAAAGTCTGTCTTCTTGGCAACTACTCCTCTCTCCTTCACACAAAACTGCTCTCAACACACTGAGTTTGGCCTTCAAGACACCAAGACTTGGCCTTTAAACCAGGACTGAACTAGAGCTTCAAACAACAGAACTCGGCCCTATAAAACAAAAAATCTTGGTCCACAAATTTTGTTCTTCGGAGAGACAGAAATAAACTTCCTTTCTTACTTGAATTCAACCTTCATGCCATGCCTATAACTCTGCCTATAACATGTATGAACTTGGTCCGCAAAAATCCAAAATTCGTCCCTTAAACCAGACCAAAAACAAACCAGAACCCTTCCTGAGAACAATGCTAAAAACCAATGAAAAGATGTGCCAACAACCTTCCACGCAAAGACTCCACCATTCGTGCTTCTCTTCACATAGGGTTGGTGTATAAGGCGAATAGACATAGGAAGTCCAAGAGACCTTGGAATATGAAATCCAAGAGTCACACCGATTGTATTATAAATGTATATGTTGGTTAATAGAAATGCATCTCATGCTTATCTTCCTTCATCTTGTGTGCATACCATGAGTGTGTTTGACATGGTATCAGAGTGGGCGAAATCTGGCCCTGTTCTAATCTGAGCCACTAGTTTTGTGGCCACTCTGGTTTTCTGCTCATCAGTGACATTTAATAACTCCTATAATTTTTGTTTGTCAGCCCTGGCGCTCATGAAAGTTGGTCGGTGCTAGCTATGGGGTGTAGTTACCATAATAAGAGAGACTGGTCCCCGTCGTTTAAATTTCATCAATTAGTAACGTTTCCGCTCAACTCTTTATGCACCATTGAGAGCAGCCCTAAATACATGCATTAAATTACTGTCAGATGTGATATATTTTCGCCTGGAATCTCCTCAGCGCTCTCTGCGCACTTGACACACCACCCAGTCTTGCCATCTCTGTCAAGTCTACAGATTCAAATGTTTTTTGAATTTGTTAGCGAATTGTACAGTCATTAAAAGTTAGTAGAAATATCTTGCAATGTTCGTGGCTGTTTGGTCTCATGGATAGCCTGGATGAGGGTTCTCGTTTTCAGCCATGAAATCAGAAGCATTATTCTTACAACTTTGTTTATGGCTACTATCCGCGCACTGTCGGCTTACTCACTGCTAGGCACAGTCATCCACAACCACAGCGATATAACATTGTGTTTGGCGGGGTGAGAGAGGCACAAACTCTCGACCTGCGTTTGCGCTGCCCACACCGGATTTCGTAGCATCAAACAATCCGACACCAGCGAAACCAAAGTTTGATTCATAGATGATGTGGCGGAGCCCTTTAGCGATGGCAGCGAGTATCGTTGGTGCCATTCCGCACTGTGAGCAGGAAGAGGCGTTGATTGTTGAATGTTTTTAACACTCCACATACCACCAACTCCTCCTTCCATCAGTGACAATGCTGCTCTTGAATAGATTCTCACACCCCCAACTCCATAACTCGACTCCCACTCACGCAGTCTCACACTGTTGCACTTCCTCCTCAGCATACAACCCACGATACAAACCTTGGTCGACTCCTTATACACCCTGGTCCATTCTCTATCTTTAATTCTTGCGGTGCCCATCGATCTTGGACCACACTGCCTACATCTACCTCTGCATATTTTCACTCCGCTCCACGCACTGTACGCAGCCTCACCCCCACTCCTCCAGAAGGGGTGTTTCCAGATGCATATAAGCGTTCATTCCGTTTCACAAGATTTAGAAGGCCTGTTATTTGATCTTTGAGTTCCTGTAAATTGCCCAATTTTTTCTCAATACTACATTGCAATCCCATGCGCTTTGCCTTCAAGTCTTCAAGGTCATTAGGACTTGTGTTAGGTAATCCCTTCCACACGATGGGTCGGCCTACGTATAATAAGGTTGCAGATGAATTAGTTGCAGAATATGTAAATCCTAACAGTGCACTCATTTCTCTTGATCAACAACAATATGACGAGAAAAACATAAGGCGAAGGGTGTATGATGCATTGAATGTACAGATGGCAATGGACGTCATATCAAAGGACAAGAAGGAAATTCAATGGAAGGTTTGAAGTGTGGTCAACTCTGGTAGTCGGTGCTCTTGTGGTCGGTTTTGTGAGCGTTGTATTGGAGTTGGTATGTGCATTAAACTCGTCTCCTCAGAATCCATATGGCTTGACTATCTCGTCAGTTGAGTTCTGCTTAAACTCTGTTGATTGCCCTGCGTTGGTGTCTCCTCATTATGCCTTAAATCCTGGTATATTCACACATTAAAGTTTACATAGTGTATTGAAGTATTGGCATATAAGTCTCTACATATTACATTGAATTGGTATTTTCTTATAGAAGGGTATCAAAGACAATTCTTATCAGTAGATAGTTATTTTCTAAATGGCTAAAATTGAAAATTTGTTAGAGTTATTGAGAACTCTAATCACATCTACTGCTGAAAGCACAATTAATCTCAGCAAGGACGCTCTTTTCGACGTCAGAATCTGTCTGCAAAATGTACAAGAAAAGATAAAGTTTTTGCAGCGGGAGTCTCAACTACAACAAGACGAGCTACAACAATGTAGTCTTCATTCTAAACTTGTTTGTCTTCAGAACAATCCTCTATTTGAGATTGACACAAGCTCCCATCTGCGACAAGAGTATGAATTTGATTCAGATCTAGTGCCCAATGAAGGAACAAATTTGCATGCAGATGTAAATGTTCACGTTCCACTTCTCGACCCATCATTAGACCTTGGGAAGACCTTGTCCACAACAAGCACAAAACTGGTCTTGGATATGATAAGGATGTGACCTTTCATAGTCCAGATTACTCAAAGCCCATCTAGTTCCATAGTGCAGGATTTCTTTATGACAGTTCACCTTCAGCTCTTCCAGATTCTGCTCCTCTTCCACAACAGATTGTGAAATGCCAACACTGTGACAGAGTTGGCCATATGAAAGATCACTGTTTTGATCTTCATCCATGTGAGCACTGTCATAAAACCACTCATTCTTCATACAGATGCTTCAGAAACAAGCCTCGTGCAAGAACACAGATTCATCTTGGATGGATAGCTTCTTGGCAATGGGCATCAACTGCCAAGAATTTGTTTCAGTTGTATGTCAGGATCTCTTCTAGAATATTTAAAGACCTTGCAGTTGAGTTTTTTCCATCATCTCACCTTGTATCTGACATGGGCGGAAATGATGGTCATATACAAGTTTCAAAGCCACATCAAGCGAGCCTGAGCCACAACTCACCATACCAGTTTCAGAGTTGTAGCTAGAGACAAAGATGCCCATGATCATGCCATTGGTTGGTGGTCAGCCTTAAACCATCTATGCGAGGCTGAACTTCTCCCTCTTCAAAGAATTGGGGACACTTCCTCTAGCAGAAGACATTAGCTTCTTGCCAGTTTTGGAAGAGTTTCGGGAATTGCATTAAGCATTCCAGAGTTGGTGGTAATCCTTAAACCATCGCAGGTTGAGACCTCCCTTTTTAGGTTGAGGTTCTCCCTTTTTATGCGAGTTGCAGACCTCCCTTTTCGAGGTTGAAGGTATCCCTCTTCAAAGCAATAGGAGCACTTCCTCTAGCAGAAGACTTTAGCTTCGTGTCAAATTTAGACATGTAGTGCCGCCATTTTGTATTACAACTATCTTCTTAGACTCATACATACCCCTTCGGATTAAGGGGGGGAATGTTGGACACCTAATCCTCTAAGGGTTGGTGTAAAAGGCCAATAGACATAGGAAATCCAAGAGACCTTGGAATATGGAATCCAAGAGTCACACCGAATGTATTATAAATGTATATGTTGGTTAATAGAAATGCATCTCATGCTTATCTTCCTTCATCTTGTGTGCATACCATGTGTGTGTTTGACAGGTATGAACCACAAAACTCTTTCTCTTCGCTTGCGTAGACAAATTCGAGCTGCTAATGCTCCTTCTTACGCCTATTTATAGTGCATTTGGGGTCTAGATTGGGCCGACTTGGTCAGTAACTGGGATGACTTGTGCAACTGGCATAATGTATAGTGAATATTCAAAAAATCATCTCTCCTCAACCATGAGGAGCTAGAGGGAGTTCCATATACCGTTGGAAAAGTATTTGAATAAGCTTTCCAACCATATATATTACGCTCTCATTTGAGCTAGGTAATTGAAGTAAAAATGCATTCAAAGATAGTGTTTCCAAATAGGGCGTCAAAAATCCAAAAACAATATTTCTAGGAGGCTCGAAATATATTATTTGACTATGTAACTTTCTCTTTCATTTGGACAATCTTTGACATCAATACCAACCTTTTTCGACAAAGTTGATATAGCTTCAAGTGCTGATAATCTAATAGTTAAATATTCTTGTAACACTCATAATGGGATTGAGGATTGTGACAATGAAACAAAGGATGATTACTTGTTTTGAGGGGTTGTCCAAGAAGTTTGAGAATCCATGAATTTCAGGAATTTAGGAATTCTACCTTCATGAGGGTGATGAAATAGCATGATGGCGTGCCCGCAGGATTCCTTTTTTGTGGAGGAGAAGAATTGCTTAAGTAGAAGTTTTCTTTCATGTTGTTGCCAATCAAGTTTTTAAGATGGTATTTGCTGTTAAGAGGGGATGTTGGACCCAAAAAGAGGGCTCTCTCTTATGAAATCTTTTGGATTTTCCGAGTGTGTCAACAGGTGGAAGACAACCCCTAAAACATCAGACTCCTGTTAGAAGATATCTGTTCATACTACAAGCCTCCATTCTTGAAAATCATCACCTATAGAAAAAACACAGCAACTGAGCGTAGCAAAACTTGACTTGCATGGGGGTTTGACCAGGTGTTGCAGTCTCTAACGGATGGATGATGTTGACAATATCAAATATTTTCTTTGAACCTCCATACATAAGAAGGAGTGGTGCACTTGGGCAAAAGGGCAAAAGCAAAATTATATTTATTACCTGTCAAAAATCAAACCTTAGCTGCCTCAGCTAACATGTGTCCAACGTTCCTCTTCTTTTGTTCTGCATTTCTTGCAATGCCTCCTGCAATTCTTGTTTTGTAGCCTTCAACTCCTTTTTCATGGTGAGATGTTGCCTGTACATGTTCTTGAGTTGTCTATGTAGGGGCAGAGTTTTCCTCAACATATACTTAGCTTTAAATAGTGTCAATTGACAACTATTCAGGTGATCTTGTATCTTATGTTTAGCCCTTTCATCTTGTTCTCTAAGCTTGATGATTTCATCTTGAGCTTTCCTCAACTGCGTCCTTAGCCTATTGAAATTTTGTTGTCCCTCATTCAATTCAGTCTTTTTCTTCTCGTGCATTGACTTTTCTTTCATTAGGCTTTCTTTCTGTAGCTTCAATTTTCTGATTAAAGATCTGGTCACAGAGATCCTTGATTGTGAGGTATCTATCTCCCGGATGTCCTCTATTTCTGCCTTTCCTTTAATTTTAGATCTGGTGGCATATGAAGTGGTTTTGGTTACTGGTTTTGTTTCTTCAACTTTAGATGCCTTTTCCAAAATATTCTTCTTCAACTCCCTATTATCATATTGAAGCTGAGCAATGACTAAATGAGCCTTTTTAAACTGCTCCTGCAGTTCCATAACCTCTCTATCCTTGTCATCTAAATTAATGTTCTCTGATATGGTGTCTTGAACTTCAATAGGCTGTTCAGGGATTTGCTCAATGAGTAACCTTTTTGTAACAACTCTTGTGTGTGGTTTCTTGGAAATCTCCACCACCTTAGGAGAGAAATGAAGCCTTTTGCCTTTTTTCCTGTCAGATGGTTCAACGGAAGTCTGCGGCCTTTTAACAGAGCTTTCTACTGCTGGTGGAACATCCTTTGCTACCGATGAGGGTATATCTTTTTTGCTCCAGGGACTATGTGAGAGTTCAACTGTCAATTTAGATGAATCCAAAAATGCTTGCCATGACTGTTTTTTCTTCCTGAGCTCTTCCACCACTAACAATTTGATCAAGGAGAAATGAAAGAGACTGCGCTCCACTTTACTCTTTTTACCCTGAACATTATCTGCCATCTTACCAATGCTCCTAAACAAGTAAAAAGGTAATTTAAATGCTTTTTACCTGTAAAATGCATCAACAACCTGGAGCGATACTGATAAACCCTTGTGAACCTGCCTTCACAAGTGAAAAATATTTGAACCACCCTGAGTAATTTGCTGTAGGGTTCAAGAAGATATTCCCTTGGCATGATAGCCCCATATTCTTTGTTTTTATACTTTGGCTTTAGAAAATCTTTGTAGTTGATCCTATCTAATAGCATGCCCTTGAACCATTGTTCTCCATGCAAAGGGATCTCTGTTGCTGTGGAGATAGTAACCTCTGAAACCGGAAAACTCATTTCTCTAACCTTGGCTTCCACACCAGTGAAGTTTAAAGCAATTTTTTTTAGCCACTTGAACACTGTAGTCTGTAACCCTGCACCTTTTCACAAAACTTGATGCAACCAGTCTGCTCAAATAGGTGTTGTTAATAAATGGTAAGTAGGTCATCCCTCTACCCAGGAACCAAATAAAACAATAGTAATATTATTGTATAAAATGACTCCACCTTTAATGAGCTATTCATTTCATATCTCTTGTTTATATGTTTCTTATATGGTACATAGTTAATTTCTTAATAATTGAATACATAAGCACCACAAACATACTGATTTTATGGAAAAGACTGCACCTAAAGGGCGAACCGAAATCAAAAGAACTCTCATTTAGCTAAGCTTCTGTGCAAAGGTTACTCTATCATCAAAATCACCCAGGGCTAGCACCTAGCTGCAACCACTTTGTGCCTCTAGGGGAATTGAGATTCAGGAAACTTGCGAAAAAACTAAAATCCAAGAGCTTGTTTTTTTATACCAATTTACAACACATTAAAATTGAAGGCAACAATTATCAACTTTAATGAACATGCATTCTGGAATGAACAAAGTTCGTAACTCAAGGCAAATACTCCAGAGGACTTGGAATATGAAAATATCCACTGAGGATACAAGTATTATTATATATAAAATGTATGAAGAATGATGATGATCAATGTTACAAATGAGGCCTGCTTATATACCTAGGCAGGTGCCTCTTCACGAAAGGTCATATCCCATTAGACATGCCTCTTTAATACTAATTACTAATTAATTATGATTATTATCTTTTACATAATTTTCTATATATTTTATTCATAACATTGCCTTCTTCTTCGAAAAGATTTGTCTTCAAAGCTTGTTGATGAAAGGGCTTGATCTCTTTTTCTGATATGAATGTCTTCTTGTCTTGGGACAGTCATCCTTGTTGACACAAGTTGATATGATCTTCCAAGTGATAAACAAAACTGTTGCACTAAGTAGGGATTAGACCATCCTAGATCAATCTTCTTTGGAGTCTTGCGGTGACTTGGCAACTTGTGACAAATTGTTATCACATGAGTGGATTGCACTGACATTTGTATTCTTCGGAACATTAGTTTGTTGTTTCCGTTATGAATACGTAGCTTGATCGAGTTGTCTACTCCTGTGATTCAGATGTCGATAAGGAGTTCTAGTGATTTGATTTTCCCTGATCTTGTTTATGTCGTCTACTTGATTTATTTGAAGTACCTGATTTCCTTTAGCCATGGACGTTGAATGGTTAATTTATGGATCTTCACTTGAATCTTTTGTTGCTACAACTGCGACTTTTGAGTACATCTTTACTTCAACTAGTTTGTCCTCTTCTTGAGGTCCGATATTGAATTGGATCGGTTTTTGTTGTTTTTTTGTCAACTTGGATTTCTACATTTGATGCTTCCTTCTCGATAAGGTGTTATACCTTGTTTTCTAATGACTTCTTGTCCTATTTAAGCTTCTTAATTTGCGTCAACAATTTTTCATTGTGGTCTTTAAGTTGAGAAACTTCTTCATTTTTGTCAGTAGTGATCTTGTCAACCTCTCTTTGCGTATTCTGTATCGCCTTTTTACTTTCTTGAAGAATTACTTTTGAGATTTCTTGTATGCCTTCAAGTGTCACTGAATTTGGTTTCAAGGTAACATCCTGTAGCGCTATTTTTTTCTTTTTGTGGGAAAATGTCAAAAATTTATTTTTCATATTTACGATAAAGGACCCTAGAGTTTCCATCCAGGGTGAGCCCAACACAATGTCACATCAAAAAGGAAGGATTTCACGGTAAATTGAGAGATAAAGGTATAATCCCCAATATTTAGTTGTAGACTTTTTATGTCGTATTGTTTTTAATTAAAAAAGTCTAATTTTTCGATTATATTTAACTCAGGAATCACCAATTGGTTTGCAATTTTAGGGTTTATATAATTTTTATCTTTGGCCGGTGATATAGCAATAGTGACATCTTTTCCCGCTAGAGTTCCTTCAAATTTAAATAGCACTTTAGCGCCACTGGGTAAGGTTTCTAAAATTCTCCTTTCCTTCAATTCCGATTTAGATGCCATTTATTTTTTTCTTCAATGGTTGACTCAATATATGTCTTTTGTCAATATTATAATTTTTTCTTTCAGTTGATCACTTTTTTTTTCTTTATAACTCTCCAATTTTTTTTCTTTATAAATAATATGAATGCATATTTATTATTATTATTATTTTTAAATCATTATATTTATTTTTTTATAAAACCTTCACAATTTCAAGAATCGTTTAAAATCTTTTAATTTGTGATTGAATTATATTAAATTATCTCCGTTTTTAAATAACTTAATAGTCTTTATATCTTTTAGTCCACCTTTAATTTAAGGTTTATGTAAATGACTTTAATATGGTTTTTGATAACTCACTCACCAGCGAATGGGTATGAATTTTATGATTTTAACTTTTCATATCTGTCTTTCAAACTTTAATGGAATCCTTGTAACTATTCGGAGATATCCAACGACTACAGCGTTTGGTGATTAGAACGATTTCTGTCACTGTTAATTGTTATTCAAAGGTCACAGGGTTAAGTTGTTATAGTAATTTCCATTATAGAAACAAAAATATTCAGCGGGTATCGGGGTTGAAGTCAAATTCAATAGTTGTGGCGGTGGGTGGTGAACTGTGGGACTGCAGGAATGTGGCAGTAGCAGGAATTGCACTGGTGGAAGGCACAAGTGACAGAAGTTGTGGGCAGGACTATCAAAGGGGACAGCCTTGAGGGAGACGCAACAATTTGAGCTTGTCAGCGGCTGTGGACGACGGCAGGGTTTGATGGTTGAGCGACGGTGTTGTTGGGTAGACGTCAGCGATGGCGGTTGCGATTGAAATCGAGGCCGATGACAACTACAATAACTGGAATGCTCGATATTCAATGGCATTTTGGCGACACCAAGGGCTACAAATGCCAGCGGTTCTGTTGTGGAGTGCTGCGACAATGGTTTTGTTGGCGGTAACGGGAACAAACGGTGGATGGATGAGCTCCAGCGGTGGAAGCGTGGACGGTTGTGGGCGTCGTATGGCAGTGTGACGGGGATGCGGTAGTTTGGGAGCTGGTAATTCAATGATGGAATTTGTTTTATATATGCTCACTTTTATTTTTATTTTCTTATAATTTCCTTTTCTTTAAATTTTTTTTTTTTTTTTTTTCACTATATATATATATATTTTTTTCACTATATATATTTTTAATTTTTTTTTTCTTTGCTTTTATTTTTTTCTAATAATAAGTTCATCTTCTTTCTTTCTTTCTTCTCCTTTTTATTTTATTTTTATTTTTATCCTTTAAAAATGGCGAAGGGCCTATGACAAACTTAGCAACAGAGCAACTCCAGAAGTGTAGCAAAATGCTTCAATATTGATGGCAACAATGTTGACGAACCTTGATGGCCAAGGGCCTCGATCGGAGGGCGTGGCTTTGTGCAATGATGGAGCGGCCAAAGGATCGAACTGCTCTGATACCAGATGGAACGAACAAAGTTCGTACCTCAAGTCAAATACTCTAGAAGACTTGAAATATGAAAATATCCATTGAGGATACAAGTATTATTATATATAAAATGTATGAAGAATGATGATGAGGCCCGCTTATATACCTAGGCAGGTGCCTCTTCACAAAAGGTCATGTCCCATTAGACATGCCTATTTAGTACTAATTACAAATTAATTATGATTGTTATCTTTTACATAATTTTCTATATATTTTATTCATAACACATTCAAACCAATTAATGGACATACATATTAGGAGAATAACAAACAAATGGTATTAAACCATGTTGATTTTTAATGTACCTTGGACAAGCGGTTTCCCATGGGTTAGTCTCTACCTAGGGAAAAGTGTCCAAAATAATGCGTTTCGTAAGTGTGACTTGATAAAGTGAAAGTGACTATATAAGTGGTAAAGTCAATGTTAAATTATAAAGTGAAAGTGACTTTTTAAGTGGTAAAGTCAATGTTACAATATAAAGTTAAAAGTGACTTTAGACATAAAGTACAATGTGGGTACTTTATTTAATGGGTGAGTTAAAAGATAGAAAGTGAGAATTAAATGCACATTTATTCTCATCCCTTGATCTAAATGAATTTGAGCCATTAGATCTTAGGGTTGCCCAAAAATCATTTAGGGAAACAAAAGGGGGAAAATAAAAGAGAGACTATATTCCTTCATTCTTCATGAGCAGATTGGAGAAAGGAGGTTGAGAATTGGAGAAAAGCTCTGAAAGAGAAATTTTTTGTAGCAAGTTGAAGAAGTGATTTTTGGGCAAAGTTGGGCATGGAAATCAAGGCATAGAAGACAACAAAAGGTACAGTACGAACAACATTTAATGTTGTAAGCTGCACAAGTAGTTCGAAAGAAGTTTTTGAGAAAAACAAAATTTTGAAAAAAAAAATTGTACGGAATCTCTACAGTACAGTGCGTGTCCATACAGTACATTTTTCAGCTTCAAGTGGGCACAAAAATCAAGCCAAAGTGGGCATGGTTTTCAAGGAGTTTTGGGCTGAAGAGATAAGTCGTATTTTGCTGTTTTGTTTTCTCTGCAAATGTATTTTTCTTGAACTTGAAAGATAAATAAATTTGAAGAGATCTCTAACAGGTTTTCCCTGGAGAAGATTGAAGGGGTTTTGCCTGGGTCTAAGTGGACCAAAAATCTGTGTATTTTTTTATGTGCTGCTGGTCTATTTATGTCCATATTTATTTGTAGCATGTGTTGACAGTCCCATGTGTTTTAATCTGAAAATTTCATTTCCAGAATTATATATGTTGAATGTAAGTTCATGGGAAAGGGTATTTAACTGAATGAGAGTGATAAGGTGAAACTAAAACCAGGTTGGGATTGCAGGAAATTTTTTAGTCATCAAATTTGAACATGGTATCAGAGGTAGAGGTTGAAAAACTGCAGTTTGAACAACATACAGTAGTTTGGGGCAACAAACAGTGGTTTGGACAACAAATTGAATTTTTGGACAGCCAAACTGATATTTTGGGACAACAAGGTGAAATTTATCACACACTGAACTTTTGGGACAATAAGGTGTGTTGGAAAGTTCATTTCTCCATTTTCTTGGTTTTGTAAATTTTGGACAACAGTCATGGGCATGTTCTGAAGGATGGAGGATAGACTGGATGGGATATCCAACTATGTCGTTTGGAATGGCATAATTCAAACAGTGTTTGAGGAGGCAGCAGTTTGGGACATAGTGCGACTAGAGGTTGTACCTCCTACTGCTATAGATGAACTTGTTGAATTCACAAAGAATAATGCAAAGGCAAAAAGGATTTTGATGGACACTCTAAAGGATCATGTTGTTCCTCATGTGAGAGGAAACACATATGCATATCAAATGTGGACAACTCTAACCACTCTATCAGAGTACCAATGAGAGCAGGAAGATGGTACTTAAAGAACAATTGAAGAACATTAAGATGACAAAGGCTGAAAGTGTAGTTCATTATCTTGGCAGGGTGAAACAGGTACGTGATGATTTGATTGCTATTGGTGAGGTAGTTGCACCCACAGAGTTAGTTAGGATAGCCGTAGCGGGACTTCTTAAGTCTTGGGAGGTCTTTGGAGATACTATTACCTCTAGGGAGAATCTTCTCAATTGGGATAGATTCTGGGATGATTATGTGCAGCATGAGATACAAAAGACTGGCAGTTGTGGGGTGAAGATAGTAGATGAGGAGGATGTAGCCTTGACAGCCAGGGGGAAGAACAAAGGGAAGGCCAAGAAAGGGTCCTCATCATATGGGGCTAAGGGAAAAGAGAAGAAGAAGAAGAAAGATACAGATATGTCCAAAGTCAAATGTTGGGCATGTCAGAAGATGGGACACTATGCTGCTACGTGTCCTGAGAGGAAAAACAAGGGGAAGAAGGGTACTGTAACTTCAGCAGAGGTGGAGTAGTTTGCTTCACAGTTTGACAGGTATTTTGCATTTATTACTTCTACATCTAGTGGGAGTACATCATGCGATGTGTGGTACATAGATAACGGGGCTTCTCGCCATATGACAGGTGCATGGGAGTTCTTTTTAGAGCTTGCAGAGAGGGCACTTGATATTAAGATTGTACTAGGAGATGACTGCACTGTGAGAGCTGTTGGTGTGGGGACTGTGACCTTTGAGAGGGAGTTTTTGCCTTCTTTGAAGGTCATGGGTGTTTTATATGTTCCGGGGATGAAGAAGAACTTGATTTCAGTGTTTGCTATGGAGGAGAAGGGGTTTGACGTCGCTTTATCAGGAGGGCAGGTATTGATGCATCCCAAGGGAGCTTCCATCACTTCGGCCAAAGTGATTGGAGTCCGCTTTGGGAAACTATACAGGTTCAGTTTTCAGTTGGCAGGAGCATTGGTGAGTAGCACATCTGGCAACACTCACACTAGTACCACCAACAATAGAGACTTGTGCGAGTTATGGCACCGGAGGATGGCGCATATGCATCATGGAGCTTTGAGAGTTCTGAGGGAGATCACTACTGGAGTTCCTGATTTCAGTGTTGAGCATTATGAGGTCTGTAGAGGGTATGCTTTGGGAAAGTACACTAAGTTACCATTCCCAGCGAGCGACAACAGATCTACAGGTATACTAGACTTGATTCATACTGATGTTAGTGGTCGTATGTCTCATGTGTCTTTGGCTGGTTATGAGTATTATGTTATATTCATTGATGACTACTCTAGGAGGACTTGGATATATTTCCTAAAGACCAAGGGTGAGGTCTTCAGTCGCTTTAAAGAGTTCAAAGCTCTTGTGGAAAAGCAAACATGTAGGAAGATTCGAGTCTTGAGGTCAGACAATGGTGGTGAGTACACCGATGGTGGGTTTTTTGACTTCTATGCATAGGAGGGCATTAGGAGAGAGTCCACGGTTCCTTACAACCCACAACAGAATGGGGTTTATGAATGGAAGAATAAAGCTATTATTGGGGCTGCTAGAGCGATGATTCATGATCAAGGGTTGCCTTTATTTTTGTGGGTTGAGGCCTGCAATACTGCTCTTTTTCTTCATAACATGAGTCCTCACAGAGTATTGGAGAATATGACTCCGGAGGAGGCCTTCACTGGAGAGAAGCCCCATGTGGTACATCTTCATATCTTTGGATGTCTCACATATTCTTATATCCCTAGGGAGTAGAGGACGAAGTTGGAACCCGTGGTAGAGAAGGGTATCTTTATGGGTTACAACGAGACTTCGAAGGCTTATCGAATTTTCATTCCTTATAAATGGAGAGTGGTGATTAGGAGGGATGTGAAGTTCCAGGAGGAGAGGGCCTATCAGAGATCACGAGAATATGATGAGAGAGTCACAAACTTCTTCTCAACAGGGAAGTTAGGTATAGGGAGCAGGACCTCAGGGTTTTGGATTGACTAGTATAGGAGGTACTACAGTGTCAGTGACGTTTGGGGCACCGGTGGCGAGTTCACCGAGCACTTATTTAGGGAGTCCACTGGTACAAAATTCACATGGCACTTCAACTGACATAGTCACAGGTTCTTCGAGGACAGGTGTTGGTACAGGCACACTAGGGTCAGTTGGCAGACCTTCAGGTTCACTAGACTGGGGGGCAGAGGATGAGGTTCCCTATGGGGAAGCTTCTTCAGGGTAGAGGAGGCCCAAGTGGCTTCAAGACACCTTGAAGGAAGCAGAGTCCGTTGGTCCTTCGAAGAGGGTTAACATGGAGAGTGTGCCACCTTAGTGGTTTTGCAGTTACGTAGCCAAGGCTACCAAGATTGTTGACTCTGAGCCTACTAGCGATGAGGAGGCTGCCAGCTAGGAGGTATGGAGAGAGGCTATGGTGGAAGAGTATGCCTCTATCATTAAGAACATTGTCTGGGAGGTGGTGTCTACGCCTCAGGGCAAGTCAGTTGTGACTTCCAGGTGGCTCTACAAGATCAAGCATGCTGCAGATGGCAAGATTGAGAAGTTCAAGGCGAGGTTTGTGTCTAGAGGGTTCTCACAGATAGAGGGAGTTGACTATGATGACACCTTTGCTCCCATAGCTCGGTACACTTCTATCCGGTCCCTTATTTCTAATGCTGCAAAAATGGGTTGGTAGATCCATCAGATGGATATGAAGACTGCATTTCTGAACAGAGTTATAGAGGAGGACGTGTATGTTGAGAAGCCACAGGGCTTTGAGGTACTTGAGTGGGAGACCCATGTATGCCAGTTGAGGCGAGTAGTCTACGTACTTAAGCAAGCTCCGAGAGCTTGGTATTCGAGGATTGATACTTACTTGTAGCAGATGGGTTTTACAAAGAGTGATGCAAATCCGAACCTATACTACATTGTTGTAGGGGATGATCCGCTCATTCTTGTGCTATATTTTGATGACTTGTTCATTACTGGGGCAGAGAGATTGATTAGTGGTTGCAAGGAGGATCTTGCTATGGAGTTCGAGATGAAGGACATTGGGCGGATGCATTACTTTTTGGGACTTGAGGTGTGGCAGGAGGAGGGGCATATCTTTCTGGGGCAGTATGTTGTGGATGTGTTGAGCAGATTTCACATGGAAGACTGTAGACCCATGTCTACACCTATGATCACCAACTGGAAGAAGCTTCATGCTTCAGATTATAGTTTGGTGGATCCCACATTGTATAGGCAGCTTATTGGGTCCTTGATGCATCTGGTCAACACTAGGCTAGATATATGCTTTGCAGTGAACACACTTAGCTAGTTCATGGTTGAGCCCAAGAGGGTGCACTGGGTAGCCACAAAACACATTCTTCGCTACGTGTAGGGATTGTTGATTATGGTTTGGACTATAGGCGGAGAGATGGAGTGAGGTTGGAAGGTTACACAGATTCAGATTGGGCAGGGTGTGCTTCTGACAGGAAAAGCACTTCAGGGTGTTGCTTCAGATTGGGTTCGGCAGTTGTGTCATGGTTTAGTCAAAAGCAAAAGACAATTGCTTTGAGCTCTTCTGAGCCTGAGTATATGGCCGCTAGCCAGTTCACTGTGATAATCCGAGTTGCATTAATCTCATGGAGAATCCAATGTTTCATGATAGGTCAAAACACATTGACATCAGATATCATTTCATTAGGGACTATGGTCAGAAGGGGGTAGTGAAGTTGGAGTATATATCGACAGATGAGCAGGTGGCCGATGTTCTCACGAAGTCCTTGCCAAGAGGCAAGCATGTCCATTTCAAGAACAACATGTGTGGTGAGAAGCACTTTCCTCGGTAAGAGGGAGTGTTGATTTTTAATGTACCTTAGACAAGTGGTTTCCCATGGGTTAGTCTCTACCTAGGAAAAAGTGTCCAAAATAATTCTATTCTTTTCTTAAGTGTGACTTTATAAAGTGAAAGTGACTTTATAAGTGGTAAAGTCAATGTTAAATTATAAAGTGAAAGTGACTTTATAAGTGGTAAAGTCAATATTAAATTATAAAGTGAAAGTGACTTTATAAGTGGTAAAGTCAATGTTAAATTGTCGAGTGAAAAGTGACTTTAGACATAAAGTACAATGTGGGTACTTTATTTAATGTGAAATAGAAAGTGAGAATTAAATGCACATTTATTCTCATCCCTAGATCTAAATGAATCTGAGCCACTAGATCTTAGGGTTGTCCAAAAGCCATTTAGGAAAACAGAAGGGGGGAAAGAAAAGAGAGACTGTATTTATTCATTCTTCTTGAACAGATTGGAGAAAGGAGGCAGAGAGCTAGAGAAAAGTTCTGAAAGAGAAATTTGTTGCAGCAAGCTGAAGGAGTGATTTCTGGGCAAAGCTGTTTACGGAAATCAAAGCATAGAAGACAATAGAAGGTACTGTACGAACAACATTTAATGCTAAAAGCTGCAAGTAGTTCGAGAGAAGTTTTTGAGCCAAAAAAAATTTGAAAAAGAATCCATACGGAATCCGTACAGTATAGTGCGCGTCCGTACAATACATTTTTCAGCTTCAAGTGGGCACAAAAATCGAGGCAAAGTGGTTAGGTTTTCAAGGAGTTTTGGGCTGAAGAGATAAGTTGTATTTTGCTGTTTTGTTTTGTCTGCAAATGTATTTTTCCTGAACTTGAAAGATAAATAAATTTGAAGAGCTCTCTAATAGGTTTTCCCCAGAGAAGATTGAAGGGGTTTTACCTGGGTCTAAGTTGACTAAAAATATGTGGGTATTTTTTTATGTGTTGCTGGTCTGTTTATGTCCATATTTATTTGCAGCATGTGTTGACAGTCCCATGTGTTTTAATCTGAAAATTTCATTTCCAGAATTCTATATGTTGAATATAAGTTTATGGGAAATGACATTTAACTGAATGGGAGTGATAAGGTGAAATTAAAACCGGGTTGGGATTGCATGAAACTTTTTAGTCATCAAATTTCAACAAACCAATACTCCCTGCATTAGATACAAAGAATATGTTATGAATATAATTCATAACAAATAGAATAAATACAAATAAATGTAAATAATAAATAATCAGGCTGATGATTATTTAAATAGTCATTAGTTAACTGAAAAGGCATGTCTAAAAGACATGCCCAATCATGAAAGGACACCTGCCTAGGTATATAAGCAGGGCCTTATTGTAAAATTCAACATCACTTATCATTTTTATATATATTAATAAATTATTATTACAAATATCTCGTGTATTTTACAATTAAAGCCAACAAGCCTACAGTTTTGTTGCTTCAGTGGTATCAGAGCCATGCCGCACAATATAGTCTTATGAGCCTATGAACGTAGTTTACAATATGCCACTACGTGTAGATCCTCAAGAAATTGGGTAGATTAGAAAATTTCAAGAAATGCTTCAGCAATTAGAAATATCTTGTATAAAAGCTACAACATGTTTTAAGAAAAGTTATGCAGAAATTGATAATAAGGAAGAGGATAGCGACAGTGAAGAAACGAAACAAGATAAAATAGGAGAAGAAGACTTTGATGAGAATGATGATAATGAGGTGGATGAGGACTATCGTGAGGAACAAGAAAATGAACAATATTGTAACAACGAGGAAGGAGGAAGAAGACATTGATGATGATGAAGAGGAGAATGTGGAAGAAGAAAAAGAAGAAGACATTTTTGAAGATAATTATGAAAATGATATATTTGAAAAGGAAAAAATGGATTATGGTAATGAAGAAAAAAATCCAAGATCAAAATGATGAGAATAATACACAAAACACTGCATTTAATAATGAAGGAGATAAACTTGATCATAACGAAGAAGATCCACATGAAGATGAAGATGATCTCACCAACGATTGTGATGAGGAAGATATAAAAAACCATAATGATGATGAGGTTGTTGGTATTATATCTAAAAAAAATAAAACCTTTGTTAGCAGAGGTAGCAAGGACAATTGACAAGGAACAACCAGTATGTCTATGCAATGCTAGAATGTTTCGCTATATTAACAACCTCTTACAATGTCTCACTTACACCCCCCCATTGGAAAATTATTGCCTGGACAAAAAACATTTATATATATGCTCTAAACCTCACAATAAAACTAAATGCCCCAGGTATCTCCTGAAAGATAGAATTGTGAGGTCGCTAACCGTGGTTAACATACATTGAAGCAACAAAACTGAGGCTTGTTTACTTTAATTGTAAAAATATAAAATAGGTAGTTGTAATTATAATTTATTAATATATAAATTGTATAAGTGATGAGAAATGTTACAATGAGGCCCTACTTATATACCTAGGCAGGCGACTTTTCATGACTGGGCATGTCTTTTAGACATGCCTTTTCAGTTAACTAATGACTATTTAAATAACCATTATCTTGATGTGATTAATCCGAAAGATTTTCTATCTAAACCATTATCTTGATTATTTATTATTTACAATTATTGTATTTATTCTATTTGTTATGAATTAAATTCATAACATTGCCCATTTCTTCAGGAGCTTTGTCCTCAAAGCTATATTGCTAATGATTCCTTCATCTTGTGCTTATCATCTGGACATATATAACTTGACGTCACTGGTACTTCGTCTCGTATAATTTGCGGGTGATTATGTCTTGAATTTAGGGTTATCAAATTTTTTTTTTAATCACTCTATTTTTTTTTTAAATAACTCAATCACTGTTTTTTTTCATAACTTTCTCTTTTTTCTTGATAATATATATATATATATATATATATATATTTTATTTATATATGATTTAATTAAATAAATTTTTTATAAGTAACTTTATAATTTTTTTTATAAAGTAACTTTATAAATTTATAAAGTAACTTTAATAATTTTATAAAGAACTTAATTATTAAAAATTCTTCGTTTTATTAAATTAATGACTAATAGTCATGAGAGATTCGTAAGGTTGTGTCCTTCTCCCTTGGGCTTCCATTGTGTGGTGGCATTGTGCTTCGCGAGAGAGATTGTATAAAGAAAATGCATGTAACCACGACGCTAAATTACTCTCACTCCACCTTGTCACTGCCAGGAGCGTTGCATAGTCCATCACACGAAAGATTTGGCTCACCGGGCCTGCTAGAGTAAGGGCTTCGAGGGGCACGGGAAATGAACAGGGAAGGGTGTTGCAGCCGAAGTCGACGTTCAAAATTCGGGTAGCCGGGAGCGTTGCATAGTCCAACACACGGAAGATTCGGCTCACGAGGCTTGGCGGAGTAATGGCTTCGAGGGATACAGGCAATGAACAGGGAAGGGTGCTGCAACTGAAGGCCACGTTCAGAATTCCGGTTGCCGGGAGGGAACCTTAGAGGGGACATATGGTTGCTGTACCACAGGCGAGGACACCACTGTTGCTGGACTGGTTGTCGACAGGCATGTCAGGGATTGGCTCAATGAATTTTTCAGCATCAAATGTCTCCTTGGAAACTAAACTTTCAGACTCAGACATATTTTCATGAATCCCTTCAGAGAAATTATCAAACTTGTACCATTGATCTGAGAGAGTTGGCGTAATAAATGCATAATAATGCTTGCCATGAACACCTGCGCTATGGATCAAACTCGTAGAGTGTACAATTTACGCACACTCCTGTCTGCATCTAAAGAAATATATTTTCCATTCTCCCTATTTAAATCAAGTTGCAGTGAAAACCCATAATAGTCATTTATCTTGACCATTGTGTCATGCATGAACTCATACTCGAATTGCTTCAACTGAAGTTGTAGCACCGATTGGAAATCAATTAAAAGAACACATTTTCTTGCTTTCTGCAAACCATAGTTCTCTGCATGGTATTTATTATCACCTTCAAGTTTTTTGACCTCCACATACTTGTCAAATGATGCATAGATGACTTGAGGGCCTTTAACATCAAGTTGTAGATCATAGAATGACTCTTGTCATGTATATTTATAATCGACATTTATGCATTCAATGTACTTCTTATGATGCCCCTCAAATAGTTGTTGTATTGTACCCTCCACAGTCGTACCCTTCATTTTGTCTTCTAATTTCTCAAACAATACACGGTTCAACTCCTGTACATCACGTTGCAAGAATGAATCATATGTTTCCCATCCAAAAGATTTTGTCAAATCTTTTGTTGACACCCTGGTATCATTGTATTGAATTTTGTAGAACAAGCAATATAGAGCTAAGGGAATGCTATTTGATGGTAAATCATTTTCAGTTGTGGGCATATGATTTGTAGTCACTACAATCTGCTTAGATGTTTCATACTTTGGTTTCTTGGGTATAGTATGATTTTCCTCCTCTGATATATCTGATGAAACTCCACTTTGATTAACAACGTTATTCATATCACCTTGGGGAGATACTGATTCAAAATGTTCAACATCTTCCATTTTAGAACATTCTTCATTTTTATGATATTGTTCATCTTCTTGTTTTTCAAGATAGTCCTCATCCACATCATCTTTATCTGAATCATCATGATCTTCATAATCCTCATCTACATCAAGACCAACTTCATCTAGATCCTCATCTTGATTGATATCTTTTTCATATTCATCATTCTGATCAACATCATCCTTATTATGGATTTCTTCACAACCTTTCTTAAAACGGGCTGTAGCTTCCGCACACGACTTTTCTAATTGCTCAAGCTTTTCTTGAATTTTTCTAATCTGCTCAATTTCTTCAAGATCTACACGTAATGGAATATGGTAAGGTAAACTACGTTCATAGGCTCATAAGACTATATTGTGCGTCATGGCTCTGATACCACTGAAGCAACAAAACTGATAACTTGTTGACTTTAATTGTAAAAATACAAAAGAGGTATTTGTAATTATAATTTATTAATATATAAAATGTATTTGTGATGAGAAATGTTACAATGAGGCCCTGCTTATATACCTAGGCATGCGACCTTTCATGATTGGGCATGTCTTTTAGACATGCCTTTTTAGTTAACTAATGACTATTTAAATGACTATTATCTTGATTATTTACTATTTACAATTATTGTATTTATTCTATCTGTTATGAATTATATTCATAACATACACAGTGAGTTGCCGGAATCAGTAACCTCAAATCTGAAAATTATTGAGGATTACTTCAGTTCGAATGAGCAAACATATGCCTAATAATTTCTTGAGTGTGTCATAGATTCATGCGAGGATTCTGAGAAATCCATCAATTCACCCATCGGGGCAGAAATTCATCGAATTCCAACGAAATTGTAAATTATTTCCCTATTCCGTTTCCCCAACCCGACGGCTCATTTACTGCATGTATCTCCTCATGCTTTGAAAAGGTCATACCACCGTTGGCTTCTAAATCCACTTCGCACCATTCCATTGCAAGATCAAACTACCGTTCACCATTACATATATTGTTGGAAAATAATATATATCCACGCCACAGACATTAAACAATCTTTTGTAATAAACAAATAAAGTTTTGGAGCCAAATCCTGAAAATCGCATCCACTCCCTGTCGACTATCCACCAACTGTGCACAACTCGCACCACGCAGACCAACAATCGTTGCCCGCGATGCCATCATTGCCATAGTGCTCACGTCCCTGTCATTGCTCCACTCGGCCAGTGATCAAACAATCGAGGTTATCTCGTATTCCGTCACCGAGTCACCTTGTCGTTCTGCTCAACCACGATGCGCCCGTTCGTCTACCCGACACCCTGACAACACTGCAGGAATGTCGCAGTGCAGCTCGAATCCTATCAACAATTGTCCGACAACTCTGTCCCTCGACCATCCCTATCCTTGTCGCATCCGACGTGCACACCATCCCTACTCTGTCCCTCGACCATGACTCTCCCACGCTAAGCTCCCTGTAATTTCAGCAATCTGCTCTTCTGACAGAACCTGATAACACATCCGTGTCCATCAATTATCTGATGTTCTTATCGCACTCCATGCCCTCTACCCCCCAGGCGCTGCCCAAACATTCTGCTGTGCCTTCCCTCCGACAACTCCCGCAGATTGTGCCCACTGTTCGACAACCTTGATGCGTCCCTGCCACCACATGCATCCGCCATCGCTCCTTTGTTGATTCCGCTGCCAAATCATTTTTCCGGTCTATCTGTTCCCACATCCTGACAACCCAATCCGCGTCCAATAGTTGACCACCACTTCGTTTCGGTCCGCCCTCCACCGACAAGTCGATGACCAGAACATCTCTCCTTCTGCACATCTTTGGAGTTTGCATTGTGGGTGCTTTGTCCGATCATGCTTTCATTTCCGTCGACCATCCCTGTCCACTATGCATCGTCGTTCCTTTGACCAGTGCCGACAAATTCTTTCATTGAGTTTTCCACCACGCTGTTTCATATTGACGTGTGTCTAGTTGCTATAAGCTGCCGTATCTTGTTGACCCCCGACAAACGCAACCCTCTCCCGTACCCTTCCGATTATAGTCATATACTTAATAATTATATAATTATAAAGTTTAATTATCAAATTTAAAAAAATAAAAAAAAATAAAAAATAAAATAAAAAAATATATTATTTAATTAAAAATAAATAAAAAATAAAATATCGATAACCCTAAATTCAAGACATAATCACCTGCAAAATTATACAAGACGAAGTACGATGTCAAGTTATATATGTATAGGTGATAAGCACAAGATGAAGGAATCATTAGCAATATAGCTTCGAGGTCAAAGCTTTTGAAGGAAGGGGCAATGTTATGAATATAATTCATAACAAATAGAATAAATACAAATAAATGTAAATAATAAATAATCAAGATGATGATTATTTAAATAGTCATTAGTTAACTGATAAGGCATGTCTAAAAGACATGCCCAATCATGAAAGGACACCTGCCTAGGTATATAAGCAGGGCCTCATTGTAACTTTCAACATCACTTATCATTTTTATATATATTAATAAATTATAATTACAAATGCCTCTTGTGTGTTTTACAATTAAAGCCAACAAGCCTACAATTTTGTTTCTTCAGAATATAAACTGCTTATGAGATTCATCCCATCTCACCCAATCTCCTCTACCTAGTACAATGCACCTACCTTTCTTTCATGCATTCTCTATTTTTCTATGTCAGCAACCTCACAAGAAACTTTCGAAATCATTGATTGAGATCACAACACTTTCGTTCCTAAAAATATAACATCTTTACTAAAACAATAGAGTTAATGATATTGATATTTTTTAACACTCCCCACAATAAATTAATTCTGCTACATAATCTATGAGTTTCCACATTGTAGAAGTAATCCAATCTCCATCCTTGGTATCAATCCTCAGCATGTTGGATTCCATTTCTGGTTTGTGCATGCATGCCAACTCCAAATTTG
The DNA here is from genome assembly GCA_034641835.2 of Pinus albicaulis. Lineage (NCBI taxonomy): Eukaryota > Viridiplantae > Streptophyta > Pinopsida > Pinales > Pinaceae > Pinus > Pinus albicaulis. The sequence goes on from CM076576.1 coordinate 66,131,348, forward strand.
AAAGTATAATTTCTTGGTATCATCTTGATGCATATCTATCAACTCCATTGAACTATTTGTAAATTTATGTAGATGTTCTATGCTTGATGCAACTTTACTTTCACTACAACAATCACATAAAGAATCAAGTAAAGTGCTGATAGAACATACCAGTAGATCAACAAAAGACAAACCAGAAACAGATAAATGTGTTGGTGTGTTACAGCGGTCAACAGGATGCTTCAACCAGCAGAGTCTCCTTGGTCAGCCAACCTAGCATGTGTCACAACAACCCTCAAAACAACCACACGGTCAACTCAAAGTCAACCCGAGAAAAGTCAATGCTGCCCAGAAAAGTCAACTCAAAACAACAGCAACAGAAGCAGCACCAGCAGCAAAAGCAACAACAACAGCAGCACCAACAGCAACAACAACAACACAACAGCACCAGCAGCAACAACAGCAGCAACAATAGCAACAACAGCAGCAACAACAACGACAATAAGTAAAAGTCAACGTAGCACGGTCTACGGTCAACCTTTGACCTTGGTTCTTGTGCCAAAATGTATGGACTTCAGAAATCGAATTCTATGCCAAAAATTAGCTCCTTTGGACCATGCGTTGACCAAAGTCAACGCTGGTCAAACCTGCGTGGAAACCCTAGTTGCAGCAGAATTCTTTTTGTCCTTTCCCACGTGTGAACCAAAAACTGTCTCCAAGGAGCTCGAACCAATCGAAAGAGGAGAGATGATGTGTGAGGATGAGATGATTGAAATGTCCTCCAACGTTGACTTTATTTATATCAATCACTGAGGGTGTGACACATTCGCTGGGGCTGCAAAACCTTAAGGCCGACCTACACATATTTTGAAAGTATTAAAAGTAAATTCAAAATAAATGTTTTGCTTATCGGATCAAGATGATCTTTAGATCGATCTTGCACCTCTCCGAAAGAGGAACCCAATAAAAATATTGGTGTCTTCATCTGAGCATCACAACATGGAGTTTGGATCTAGTTGTCCAATTTTAATACTCACTCTCAACTAGGGAGAACTCCATCCACCTGTGAAATAAAAAATCGTGCGTCATCCCGCCGTAACTTGCTTTACTGGCCTCTTTATTGCAGAACAGAAGTGGGTCAGTCACAAAGACATCATTCTTGGCTGATAGATTCAACCCAGAGGTCCGAAACCTCTATAAGACTCACAAAGAGTCTCATACCAACCCGAAGTTGGTTTAACTAACCCAAAGTCAGTTGGAGGTCCGAAACCTCACATAGACTCAAAGAGTCACATACCAACCCGAAGTTGGTTTATCTGACCCGAAGTTAGTAGGAGGTTCGAAACCTCACTAGACTTGATCCCAGATCAAGTGGTTGGACATGTGTCATCCTAGATAGAGAGTACGACAATCTCTGATGCGTGCATCAGTCTTTGCTACTAGTCTCTAGCTTTTCCCACCTCATTGGCCAAATAAGAGGTACTTCCCATGAGTCCGAAACTCAATGGGTAGGATGCATACGTGGCACAGATCATGAGAGGCGAACCAACTCAATCATCATAACGGTGGGGCAGAAGCACCACAAGGTTCGGTAAGCCTAGCCTCGTGTGTGCTTATCAAGGTTACTTGGGAGCGGGAGCAGGAGCGAGAGCGGGAGCGCCATTTTCAAAAGCTCCCGGTTTGGGAGCGTTTCGGGGAGCGTTTTTTATAATATATATATTTTTATATTTTGATGCATATGTGTCAACAAAAGCATGTAGAATGATGAATTAGACATAAAAAACATAAAAACATAGATTGAACCATATAACATCAATCATCTAGAAGTTATAATCTTCTAATCTAGAAGTTATGTTTCTAATCTAGAAGTTAGAAACATTCAACATATTGACTCTTGAGTCTCGTGATTCATCAATCTTAAAGTTTCAAGCTTTCAAAATTCAATATATAACATTTATCATCATCGATTCATTGATCACCATAGTTGTACTTGTAAGCTAAGTGTAACATTTACAAAAAATAATATTTAACATGAAATGAAATGTTATAAAATGAAACGAAATGAAACAACTTTCAAATTTCATGAAGCATCATATTCATAATTCATAATGAGTTATAAACTTATAACTACCAACTTCAAAGTTTCAAACTTCAAACTTAAATTGTCATATATTGTTTACAAAAAATATCAAATTAAATATGAAATAGTCAAGTTTCAACAGTTATAAAAAGTTAAAAACTACTAGAAACTAGAAAAGACTAGTAAATCTATTTTATCTATTGTTTGCCCTCTTGCCACGAGAAATGTCTAATTTTTTAAATTTGAGCAAATCGTGGTAATGGTAGTCTTCTAAGGCTTGGCCTTAATGCTTGTTGACATTGTCTTCCCTTAGAAAATATAATTAAAAAATGTGAATAATTTCTCTAGAAATGTTAAAGGGTATTTGTAAAGATGTAAGAATGAAGAATAATTTCTCTAGAAACGTTAAAGGGTATTTGTAAAGATGTAAGAATGAAGAGAAGATACTTTATGTCAAACAACCACTTAAAGATAATGATCCAATAAAATATTTACACAAATTCCCAAGATGTAACCTAGAAGAAAATGAAAAAGCCCTAACCTGTGGTGTCTTGGATGAAATAATGTGAAAATTGTCAACCATAGAAATCTAGATGGTTGTAAAGATTTAAAAATCTTAAAAATGATGGCGTATTAATAAACACTGAACACATATTGAGAAAATCACATGATACATCTAGTTTTTGGAACACATCTAACAGAATATCATCTTAAAAGATACTGTAAGATATTGTAATGTTGGGGTCACATTAGGCAGCTTAAACTCGGGCTTTGATTTTGATATCATTGTGCAAAAAGCCACATGCTTTTTTATGTGATGGCCGCTTAAGAAAAAATGGGATCTGCACTTTAGCTGAATGCTTAGGTATTCGTTATGTCCAACAGGTGGAGAACATGTAGAATGTGTTGCTAAGGAATAAATTAATTTCTTTTAAGGAAATGGGAAATTCAACCTAGAAGGCATATCATTAATTATCCAAAGTTTAAGCAATTGCATTTTCATCAACTTGTTACCCACTTTGCCATTAAGGTCAAAAAATCTCTAAGAAATAGTAGATGGGAAAATACACAAGCTCCCATCTTATGCAAGCAATATGGCCATGACCTAAAAGGGTAGAGCTATTCATGAAACATCAACAAATATTTCGGTTATCCATCACTGTCTCCAATAAGATGGCATATCTTGATTGCAAAGGACTATCAACTTGGTTTCAATGTAAGAAAGGAGTAGTTGTAAGGCATTAACAATAGTACAGAGAATGATTTCATAATATTTAGGTCCTTTTTACAGTGGAGAGAAATTGTTGTTGAATTAAATACTGAGTTTCAAAGGGTCATATATTCTGCTTATAATAATTACAACACAATGAGTCTTAAAGATAAGCTTTTGTTTTTATTCCTTAATGAAAATTAGCCTTTAATCATATCTTGGCAGTTGATCCTTGCATAAAAGGAATATGATGTATGCTTTTCTACTAGTTTGAACAAAATCCATTCCACTTTATGGCAGGAAATTTTGTCTCAAGATTGTTAAAGGACGTACCTTTCTTGGGTTTACAATAAAATAATGGCCATTACCAAATGGAATTGTATCATAATATGTAAAAAATAGTTGATACACAAATTATATTGACAGCATAGTTAGGTTGGCAAATGGATGATTTAAGCAAATGGAGAGCAAGTAATTTCATTTAGGAGAAAGTCTTTAAGCAAAAAAAACGCTCTCGAAAATGCTCCCTCCCTAAAAAAATGCTCCCGAAAACGCTCCCTTTCTAAAAAAAATGCTCCCGAAAACACTCCCTTTCTAAAAAAAACGCTCCCTAAAACGCTCCCTGTTTCCTGTTTAGGGAGCGCTCCCAAAACGCTCCCGCTTGGAGCGCGAATTGGGAGTGGGTTCGAGAGGGGTTAGAAGCTTCCCCGCAACCTTGGTGCTTATAGCTCCGAGAAGCTATCCCCAGAGCCCCCTAGAGCTCCAAGAGCTCATCATCCAACAAGACCCTTAAAATAGGGTCGTTCCATGATTCCAAGATTCTCATGGAAGGTTAGGAACATGACCTTCCCCAAGGGCCTTGTGAGAATATCCGCGACCTGCTCATCAGTTCCTATATGATCGAGCCTTACGGCGCCGCGCTGTACCATATCCCGGATAAAGTGGTACTAGCCATCAACATGCTTGGATCATTCGTGGAACATGGGATTCTATGACAAACGAATCCCCCTCAGGTTATCACCAAGGATAACGGTGGCATCTAGCACATGCTTGAACAACTCACTGAAGAGCTTTCGCAACCAAATGACTTCAACAGGCCATACATGTTATAATGTATTCGGCCTCAGCGGTGCTCAAGGCTACCGACTTTAGTTTCCTGCCTGAAGCAAATCTACGTGTGAAGCAGCATCCAGATGTGCTCTTGCGATCCACCACACTGGCAGCCCAATCGGCATCAGTATATCCATGGAGTGTCATACTCCCTGCAGTGTATCTCAGCCCATGGTCTAACGTGCCCCAGAGATATCTCAAGAGTTTCTTGGCACCAACCCATTGAATGTTATGATCAACCATGTGTTGACTCAAAGTGTTCACTGCACAACATACGTCCGGATGGGTGTTCACTAAGAACATCAAGGCCCCTACGAGTTGACGATACTCAATAGGATATGCTAACACGGTCCCAGCAGTGAGCATCGCTGCCACTCAACTTCTTAAAGTTGAGCTCCATTGGTGTCGACACGAACTTGTAGTCCACCATACCAAATCTTTCCAGAAGCTTCACAATGTATTTTCCTTGAGAAAGGAAAATCTTGCCAGTTCTCTGCCAGACCTCCAGGCCTAGGAAATAGTGCATTAGTCCTAGGTCCTTCATCTCGAACTCAGCAGTGAGCTCCCTCTTGCACTGATGAATGAGAGGGCCAGCACCTGTTAGGAAGAGGTCATCCACATACAACACCAAAATGAGAGGCTTCTCCCTGTCAACCTTGAAGTAAAGGTTCGGCTCAACATTACTACGAGTGAAGCCAAACTTCATCAGGTAGCTATCTATCCTTTCGTACCAAGCTCTGGGTGCTTGCTTCAGCCCATAGAGGGCTTTCTTCAACCTGGAGACATGGGTGTCCCAATCCTGGACTTGGAACCCCAGAGGTTGCTCTACATACACCTCTTCCTTTATCGCACTATGCAGAAAAGCGACCTTCACATCCATCTGATGAAGACTCCATCCTTGCGTAGCAGCAAGGGCTATGATAGATCGAATGGTGGTATATCGTGCCACAGGTGCGAATATGTCATCATAGTCGATGCCTTCCTTTTGAGAGAAGCCACGGGCAACGAATCTCGCCTTGAACTTTTCAGCACTTCCATCAAATCCATGCTTGATCTTGTAGAGCCATTTCGAGGTGACAACTGATTTGTCCTCCGGTCTTGGAACCACATCCCATACATCATTCTTCATTATGGACTCATACTCTTCGTGCATAGCATCCTTCTAGAATTGATGCTTTACGACTTCCTCAAAAGATCCAGGCTCAGATTGTACAATAGTACTCATGGCTGCTAGATACCATTGGTATCTACTCGGCTTCTTGCTTTCACGGAATTCCCCCCTTGGGGCCATATGTCCCTAGGCATCCTCGAGAATATCCCTGAGCCATGATGGTCTCTTCCCCAGTGAAGGAGGTGGATCAATCGGGTCCATCGGTCCTTCAGCATCGGGCATCATTTCATTCTTCGGTTCTTCTTGATTTCCGGTGCCTCGTCGAAGGATCTTCCTCATCTCTCGAAGACCGACTACTTCCTCGTTCCGATCTTTCGTCAAAGGTGACATCGTGGCATATCTCCACTTCCCTTTGACCAGGCAAATAGATTCTATAGGCCTTCGAAGTTTCGTTGTAGCCCACAAACATTGTGGTCTCCCTCTTGATGCCAGCTTGCTTGCCAGCACTTCCACCAAGGCTTTGAAGGTATGGGACCACATGAAAGCCTCATCCTTCTTTAAGAAGTATATCCAGGTTTTGCGAGAGAAGTCATCTATGAACGTCATATAATAAGAACATCCTCCCAAGGATGTCACGGGCAGCATACCAGATAGATCAGAATGGATCAATTGCAAGACATCAAATGTTTTTGTGACACTTGAGGGGAAAGGTCCCTTGTATGCTTTCCTTCGGCACAACCCTTACATACACCTTCATGATTATTTGAAAACTCGGGCATCCCTGTCACCACCTTCCTTGCTTCGGGAAGGGCCTTGTAGTGAAGGTGTCCAAACCTTCGTTGCCATAGATCAGTCTGTCGGATAGTATCACATGTCATCGCTCTCAGTGGACTTCCTCCAACCTGGTAGAGTGTATCAACTCTAAAGCCAATCGTGATAGCTTCCTTGAAGCTCTTCTTCCACATGCGCACCTTTCCATCAGTGAATGACACATTGAAACCTTTGTCTTCCATGGCCGATATAGACACAAGGTTCTTCTTCAACTTTGGTACATAGAGTACATCCTGCAAGCGGAGGACTTGACCTTGAAACAAGTGGAGGGTCACAGTCCCTGTCCCTTTCACGAGATATGTGGCATTATCTCCAAGGATAATTTCCAGATTAGTATCCTTCTCAACCATATCAGAGAATTCTTTCTTGAACCCAGTGATGTGCCTTGAGGCACCACTATCTATCAACCAGACATCCATAGTGTCGGGTGGAGATGCAACAGAGAGAGCAGATACAAGAATGTATTCATTTCTTTTATCAACAACATTTGATTCCTCATACCTGGAGTTTCTTGTACTTTTGAAAGGTTGATCATTTCCTCCGGAGAAAGCCTTCCTCTTTCCTTTGAACCTTGTTCCTTTCATTCCTCTGGTTGTTGTTGTTGTCATCACCATTGAGAGAATTCTTCTTGAAAGGACATTCTCTAGCATAGTGACCTGGCCTATGATAAGTGAAACACCTGCCCTTCTTTCCTTGGGCCCCTGCTTTTCCTTTGTTCTTTGGACCACCAAAGTTCTTCTTTCTAGAATGAGCAGCGTAGGCAACATTTCCTTCATTTCCATACTCAATTCATTCTTGTCTCTTCTTGAACGCATCTCGATAGTACTTCGTCAAAGTCAGGTATCACATTATTATTTAGAATGGTTTTGTTGAACACATGCCATTCGGATGGGAGCCCTCCAAGTCCGATGAGTACCATCTCTCGATCAGCTATGGTCTCCCCAATAGCTAGCAGATTGTTCCTGATCTCGGTCAGCTTCAGAAAGTATGATTGAACAGACTCATCCCTACCTTTCTTCAGATTCTTCAATTGATTCTTGAAGAATAGTACTTGATTTGCATTGTTGGCCTTGAACATGAGGATCAACTTATCGTACATCTCTTTGGATGTACCTAGCTCAGAGATGTAGGCCACCAGACTCTTATGAATGGATTCCCTGATCATCAACTTTGCTTTGATCTCCCCCTTCTTGTACTTTGTTTTGGCAGGAGCAGTAGCAGTGGATGGAGGTTTTTGGATTTTACCCTGCACATAGTCCATGACATCTTGGTCTTCCTATTTAAGATCCAATGTCATCTTCCAAGCATGGAAGTCATCCTTCCCAGTCAATTTGTCATCCTCCTTGAAGCCATAGTTTGTGGAACCCATTTTCTTCTTCGGTGATTGCTACAAATTGGGCTTGTCTTCACCTCAGCTCTGATACCATGTAAATTTATGTAGATGTTCTATGCTTGATGCAACTTCACTTTCACTACAACAATCACATAACAATCAAGTAAAGCGCTGATAGAACATACCAGTAGATCAATAGAAGACAAACCAGAAACAGATAAATGTGTTTGTGCGTTATGGCGGTCAACAGGATGCTTCAACCAGCAAAGTCTCCTTGGTTAGCCAACCCAGCATGTGTCGCAACAACCCTCAAAATAGCGACACGGTCAACTCAAAGTCAACCCCAGAAAAGTCAATGCTGCCCAGAAAGGTCAACGCAAAACAGTAGCAAGCAAAAAAGAATTTCAAAGAAGAATAACACAGGACAAGCAAAGAACAACAACGAGTAAAAGTCAATGCAACACGGTCTACGGTTAACCTTTGACCTTGGTTCTTGTGCCAAAATGTACAGACTTCAGAAATCGAAGTCTATGCCAAAAATTAGCTCCTTTGGACCATACGTTGACCAAAGTCAATGCTGGTCAAACCTGTGTGGAAACCCTAGCTGCAGCGGAATTCTCTTCGTCTTTCTTTCCCATGTGTGAACTGAAAACTGCCTCCAAGGAGCTCGAACCAATCAGAAGAGGAGAGATGATGTGTGAGGATGAGATGATTGAAATGTTTTTCAACGTTGACTCTATTTATATCAATCACTGAGGGTGTGTGACACATTTGCTGGGGGTGTAAAACCTTAAGGCCGACCTGTAGATATTTTGAAAGTATTAAAAATAAATTCAAAATAAATGTTCTGCTCATCGGATCAAGATGATCTTTAGATTGATCTTGCACCTCTCCGAAAGAGGAACCCAATAAAAATATTGGTGCCTTCATCTGAGCATCACAACATGGAGTTTGGACCTAGTTGTTCAATTTTAACACTATCATATTTCCCCAAGTCAAGGAAACTTAGCATCCCTACTCCACATGTCTTCCCAACTCTCACAAAGATGGGCCAGACCATATTCTGTGTTGGTAATGGCATTTGTAGCTATTGCATGCTGCTCTTTTGGAGCTGGACATATAAAGCACCAAGAAAGACTCCACAACAATTTTCTTTTTCTCCTCTGCCTCATGCTGTCTGAATGGCCAGGAAAAATATCTGAAACATCCTAATCTCTTTTGAGATTTAAAGTTTCAGCTTTTCCAAGATTAAAATGTAATGCATTACTGAGATATTACTGGTACCATGTTGTAAAATTTAAATAACTATAATCTGAGAGTCTGCTTATTCACACCAAATCACAATATGTAATAAAATCAGAGGCATGAAATATCCAACAGAAAGGCACATGCATTCAAACCAAATAATGGAAACGTATATCGGTAAAACAAAGGGACATTATATTAAAGAAATTCTTATTATGGAAGGTACAAAGAATATAAACTGCCAACGAGGGACATCTTGTCTTACCAATCTCCCCTCTGATCTATCTTTTCCCATGTATCTACCTTTTATCTTATGTGTTCTCTATGTCTCTGTTGCATAACAATAAACTTTCCAAAGGACTGATTGACATTATATGAAACATTCCATTACAAACATTTTTAAAGCATAGCAGCATCTTATTAAAACAAGAGTTTGAACGATATTGCTATTTTTCGACAGAAACTTGGTGGGTAGCCTGACATACTGCTGCCTTCATGGCTTAACAGTGATCCCATTGATGACACTGAAAGAAACACTAAATTGAAAATATGATATTTTTCATGATATTCATTTTGAATCCAAGGCTCCAAACTTGAAAAACAAGTCAATGCTCGAAAAATAAACAATTCATGTGTTTTCCTAGACCTCAAAAAGAAGTTTGGCGATTCTCCTTAGGCCATTAGCCACATTAAATATTTCTAACAAATTTTGCAAGTTTTGAGTTCTCTCTTTTATCCAGCTAGCTCTGATGTATTGTTATTCCATGCTCAGAACACTGTTTGTTACAATATGCCGATAGTATAAGAGCTCACACTTTACAGACGAACTGGGATTAGTAATGTGCGGAACAATAGTGATGGCATCAATTTCTTTTGACTGCACTATAGTCAACTCAATGCTGCACAGACTTAATCCTGTGGACTATGAGAGCTTGGCTTAGTGTGATACTAATGTCCTCTGGATTTAGGACATTACCATAATTTTTGTTACATTTACTAATCTTGATTGGTTTTTCTTTAGTGTGAGCAAGATTTGAAGGCATGACCACATGTATGCTTATCTTCTGACAAGTATTTATTTCCTGAATTCCTCAATGGTTTAGGTTTCCAAGCAAGTCTGCAGATCATGGCTACTATTGGAAGACTAAGTTGAAATCAACTAAGAGACATCAGCATGATCCTAAATGGTAAATTTCAGCTATATATTCTTTTTGCTAATATCTTCTTGTTAAATACTTTTGTTTTCTATCAAAGCTAATTACAAAAATTGGAGTTGATCCTAATGATGTATGGTTTGCATGCTATTTCTTTCAGGTTTTGTAAGTAAAGCGACTATGCATTGATTGATTCAAAGTTTTTAGCATCTGTGAGGGCCTCTATATAATGGCTATGCTGAAGCTGGCAGTCAGAAAATGCACCGTTTTCTTCCCAAGGATAAACCATTTCTCAAAAATGGGGCCCATCATTTCTCATTACGATAGCTTTTCCTCCACCACCCAAAAACTGATGGGAAAATTCTTACAATTGGGAACACGAGCAGGAATTATGGATTACAGGGTACATTGCATGAGCTCGAAGTCAGGGGCTGAGGGAAGAATGTCTGCCAGGCTAATGCAGATGCAGCAGGTCCTCGAGGAAGCTGAGTCTCGAGCTGTTCATGCAAATGAGCCAATTCCTAAGGTGACTCTAGGTATTGTGTGGTTCCACTCCGTAGAATATTTTTGTACAATCCTATTTGTGGTAATATTTTATTATGTAAGTTCAAATGCCAAAACTACTCTCTGTCAAAGTGTAGCAGGTAGCAGCCAATGCAAGAATATTCAGCACTTGATTCCACACTGGAATTGTTAAAGAAATGTGTTATCTTGTGCAACAATCTTCACTTTCAAGTCTGAGTTTTCTTTACTTCTTTCCCCTTTTCTTTAAAATGAAAACTCAATTCAGTCTTCTAATATAACTATAAAATCTACCAATACCACATGATATGGAGCTTCTAGGATATGATATGAAAAAACATGCATTCAATATTAAAATATTTTGTGAAAAGGAAGAGAAGTTATTTTGAAAGAGAAGATTGGCTTATTTGGAATTTTGGGCTTGTTAACCCCTGGATTTGCCTCCTTGGAATTTTGGAGGGTTGGTGACCAACACATTTCATTAGGCTAGAGGTTCAAAGACATAGTCAAATACAACTTTGCTTGAACTATGGGTTGGTTCTTGTTACAGATAAATTTATCAGGGTTGTTAAGGTCCTGGCAACCAGGATGAGGGCTGTAGAAATTTTAAGGTCTGTAGCCTCTCCCTGTTTCAATTTGTTTTAAACATGAAGTTCAATGCCCAAGCCGCATGGTTTATCGCTGAGTTTAAGTTTCAATATTAAATTTAATTAAAACGCAAGGAACTACCACTACTTTTCACTTTAACTTTAAGCTGATAAGAAATTTCACAAGCATGCACAGAATTTAAGACACTTGATTTTTGGTCAATCACAGACCCTGGAAAAACCCTGAAGGGAAGACCAGTTTGAAAGAGCATTTTGTTTTGCTCATCTCAGAGAATCATTACCACATCATGGGTACTTATCTCTCCCCTGAAAATCAGGCCAGTCTTCCTAGAAATTTGTGCCATTGTTCTGCACCTCTGACTTCCTTGAAATTCGGACCACTTTCAGCAATCTCTTCTTTTGATTTTTGTGCCCCCTGCCCAGAATTTTCTTCTCAAAATTCGGGTCACAGACTTAGAATATCAGCCTTGAAATTCATGTCACAGGCTGCCCGTTTCTGCCTTGAAAATAGCAATGTCAGACCTGCCTTTTCAATCCTCCAAATACATGCCTCAGACCAGCACTTCAGCTCCTCGATTTTCCTTCAGCCCCTCGAAAATCACACTGAGAGATGGTCCGCTGTACCTTTGTCTGTGTCCCTGATTTCTAGCCTAGAAACTTGGGCTGTGTGTGGTTTCTCCTTGCTGCTGTGTGTTCTCTCCTTCAGCAACTGCTATCTCAGCCTCCTTACCTTCTCCTCCTCTTTGCTCTTCTCTTCTCCAACACTTGCACATGAAGAATTGTTGGAAATGTAACTAGGTTCGATCTTCATAATTATCAGTGTATTTTTGTCATTATATATTTCATGTAAAAGCAAAAGAAGAAAAATAAATTATTATTATTATTATTATTATTTTGATTAGTCGAAGCATGTTCTTCATGCTTATGGGATTTATTGAGTAAATAAGAAAATTTGTCATGATTCAAAGTCCCATTTGGACTATTTGTAAGAATATATATATATCAATGTTACCAGACTCGGAATCGGCAATAAGTCGGTGAGGCAAAATAGTGAAGAGTTTTAATTGGATCGGGAAAAAAAGGGGAAAAAATCGGTGAATAAATAAATAAAGATATACACATATATTGAATTATAAGAAAACATTTTTCATTGATATTCAATAAAGCCATGTCGAAACACTGCATAATATCAATAAATGTTCATGAGGACAATGTGTATACTTCAAGTATAAAATATATTTAGTATTGGAAAACATTAAAAAACAGGTACAAAGTTTCAAATGGGACGAGGAACTTCCAAGTTTTTGTCAACCAACATTGCGGACCGGCTAAAATCTTACTTGGGGTTATAATAACATGACTTCAAAAGTGGGTTAAGTTTGGATTGGTAATGTGTTATGCCCATTGGTAGATCACCTATACACTCGACAACAACACATGAATTTAAGGAATTGTTTCATTATTATAGGTCCTTGTAATGATCCAACATTCTGCAATGATTTGCTTTTATTCAAAACAATATAGAACTTTAACATACTATAACACATGAATTTAAGGAATTGTTTCATTATTATAGGTCCTTGTAAAGATCCAACATTCTGCAATGATTTGCTTTTATTCAAAACGATATAGAACTTTAACATACTACAACTAATTTCTTTTATTCAAAATGATATTTTTAAAGGAGAAGAACGTTACTTGACCATCGGGGAGTAGCCACAAATATGTATGTATACCATCCAAGTCAATAGCTACTGGCATCATCATCGAGGCAAGCAGTTCGTGTTTGGTAAGCGGACCCGTAGTTCACTTAGGTGACTCTTTAGGCGAGGGAGGGGTGGCGTGGCTTGGCTGGACCTAAAGCATAGAAAACGCGGAAAGCAATGTAGTTTGGTATGACAAGTAAGTCAACCAATGCTAAAGTCATTGCCTAATGAATGAAGTTGACTACCAAATACTGTATACATGAAGCCAACTAACAAAACCCATCATGACCTTGATAAATTAGAGAAAGGGTTTTGGTTTATCGAAGCCGAAGTGCGTGTAGTGAGGGAAGAATGTAACAATGATGTTGTTTGATCCACGACGTCTCTGGATAGGCGGGAGGCAAGAAGAAATGAAAGCGAACTCCAAGCGCGACGGGACAGGAAGAAGTGAAAGTGAAACCACAGATAAAACTCCGCAGACTTTTAACCTAAGAATCTGAGTGGCTCGTCAAGTCCTCTACAAATTGTTGAAATCACGAGTCAAACTCGGTCAACATGAGTTTGACTCGCCGAGATTCAAATCGGCTCGTTTGGTTGAAGATCAGAGTTGGAATTGTGAGTACTCGTGAGTGATCAGAGACTCCTGTAACACTGATATATATATATATATATATATATATATATATATATATATATATATATATATATTTTATTTCAAGTCAAAAGAGTCAATTTTGTCGCCTCAAGACCAAGTCGGCCCTCCAGATTAATAAGTCGGCCAGCCCATCAAGTCACATCTCTTCATATGGTCGAACAACTACACATTGGCATATGTGCTCCGCACTTTGGCATTCAATCCGGGTTATTTGTGGGAGAAATAGTTCAGGTCTGTGATGCGAGTTCTTAGGCATGAATGAAGCGAATCCTCTGGTTTATCTCCCTATACAGTGCAGACATTTGTGGAAGAACAATTTTCTGTATAATGTGAATTCTGTGCTACTACATGATGGAAGCTCTGTATATATGATGCAAATTCTGTAAGGAAATGCCAGTTCCTGTTAATGTAAGCCCCTGTGGCATTAGTTCTGTAATGAAGCAAGCAATCAATGACATTCATATCTCTGCAACGAGTCAAATTGACTGACAGAACATAGAAAAGGATTGGAGGGCTGACTTGGGTCTCTGTGACTGTCTTGTATAGGTCGTGGGTCTTGGATATCTCACTTTGATCTGATTCTATAACAAAAGGATTGTTTGGGTTTTCCCCCTTGTGGGGCCTTGCCCTGGCTTGGAGCCTACAATTTTGTGTTCTTTGTCTCTTGTGATCTTCATGTTTTATACTTTTGGTAATTGCTTGATGAAGGAGAAGAACTTAAAGTTTTGTGTATAAAATATTTCGGTGAAAATCACATTCAAGCAGATTTAAATTCCTAACATAAAATTTAATAAGCCAACAAACATTCACAAGTAATTATCATGACAGAGAAATCAACCCTTATCTACAAGCCTATTGATTTCTCAACAAGAATGAACTCTCACTTTGTCTTTTTCCTCCTTTTAGTCTCCTTAATGATGAGAAGCCCTATCCCTAGCTTCAAGGGCTGATGTTGGATCAAGATCCTCCAACACAATGGGATATTTATTAGGTCTTTTGTTAAGCAATTGGTTGCGTCTTAGCCGAAGGTTGTATTGGACATAGACTAGATCATTTAACCGTTTTTGTTTCAAACCATTTCTCTTCTTTGTGTGAATCCTTTCAAAGACAGATTAATTGCACTCACACACAAAAGCACTACAAATTTGACTCAAAATTGAAAATACAGATTGCAAACTTCTGCAATTGAGGACAATGGCTACCAAATGCCTCCCACCAGTGTGCTGCAAAAAACATAGTTGTGTAATGAGCTAGCTCAACAAATTATATCCAACTTTTAGATTATAAACAATTTAACAAAATAAGAATTTGAAAATTGAAACTGTTTGTTTACCTGACTCATCTGCTTCCCTTGCAATCCTTGCTAGGTTCTTGCCAAAGGTACTTGTGGCTCTATTGAAACAAGTGATCTGTCAGTGTATCTCCAGCTGGTCACTCTCCTTAGGGACCATGTGCTCAAGGCACTCAATCAATCCATCTCTAACCTCCCAAGTCGAAGTTTCTGCCTCCAGAGCTTTATAATGATACCTTGGGTTCAGAAAAAGCTCATTTACATGTATAGGGCGATGGAGTCGATTGTTCCATCTTTGATCAATGATTTACCAAATGGGTCCATACTTAGCAACTCTATCCTTGTATGCTACCTTTAGTTGCTCCTTTGCTTGATCCATAGCCTCATAAATGAAGCCCATAGCCAATCTTTCCCCTTCCACCAACCGCAACACCTTAACAAGTGGTTCGTGTTTCAATAACCTTCACAACCTCTGCTGCCTTTTTCCAAAATATTTCTTCATTAAATTTCTTTCTCACATCTTTTCCATCTTGTTTGCAAGCCTGTTGACATTCATTCCATTCATCACTGGAAAACATCCTTTGCAAGTTTCTATGTTGGGAAAGCATAAATTGCAATGTCAAAAAATGAGTTGCAAATCTAGTGATGGCAGACCTAACAATATCCTTGCCCCCCGTGTTTTTCTTCATTAGGTTCAAAATCCATGAGTGATTGTAGATATATTTTGTTATGCTTTTGGCATGCTCTACAATGTCCTTGATCCAATCTATTTTATCAATATCCTCAAGCATGAGTTCTATGCAATGTGCAACACTTGGGGTCCAAAATATGGTTTTGTGTTTTTCCTGTAAAATTTTGCCAACAAGAACATAGTTAGAGGCATTATCTGTGATGATTTGAACAACATTAGCCACCCCCACCTCTTCAACAACCTCATCCAAAAGCTGAAACAAGTGCACATCTTTCACCCTATCAGATGCATCAACTGATTTTAGAAACATGGTTTCATGTGGGCAAAAGATAAGAAAGTTTATGATGGTACAGTTCCTTTGATCAATCCATCTATCAGACATGATGGTACATCCCGTTTTTGCACACAAGCTTTTGAAATCTTACAAATATTTATCAATGGACATAACCTCTTTTTGCAAAAGAGATCCCCTTAACTCATGCATAGTAGGGCCTCTGAAGCCCTTTGTAGCAGCAAATATGGCATCAAACATAGGTTCATAATATGGTGAGCGAGAAGCATTGAAGGGGATTTCAGCATCATACCACCATCTAGCTATGTAATCACACACAGTTTCTCTCGATTCTTTCTTCCAATGGTTATCTAAAGTGGGTTGAATTTGAGGACTTCTATTAGCTTGAGGACCATGTGCACTATCAGAGGGAGAGGAGGGTTTGACTATGAAATAACTTTTTATATCACCCTTCTTTTTAATTTTACCCTTACCTGTTTCTTGAATAGACTCCAAAGAGGGAGGAACATAGCGAAAGGTGTTGGATGCATCAGTGCAAGGGATAGATGAAGAGCCCCCATAATCAAAATTGGGGTTGGCAGCCATCATGTGTTTTATACTCCCCTTCCACTCAATCTAAGCCTCTATTCCTTTTTCCCTAGCTTTTTCTTCCTCAAACTTCTCAAATTTTTCTAGCAACTCCTTCCTAATACCCCCAATTTGTTTTGCTAGTGCTGCACATGGAACAATTTGGCATCTAATATCAACCAAGTGTTGTTTCAGCCTAGGAATGCCCCCTCCACTTCCCTTAACTTTTTTATGACAAAATTTGCAATGCATTTGATTATCAATCATCTCATCTCATGCCCAAGAAACATCTTTCATTCTAGGAGCCATTTCTTGATATTTGGACTTGGAAATGAAAGGACAAAAAACTGAAAAATGAAAAGAAAAAAACAACTCTTCAATGTTCATTTCTTTTACAAAATTACTCTTTTCAATTTCCAGATTTGCAAAAAAGAAAAAAAGCAAAGACAGATTTGAGAAGTGAAAAAGAAAAACCTCTAGGCTCTAGCCTCCTCAATGCTGCTCCAACAAACCAATTCCTCAACGCTGCTCCAATGACTGCCCAAGAAGCTCCTCACTGTTGCTCCAATGATTGCCCAAGAGACTCCTCTTTGTTGCTCCAAAAACCAACTCCACAACTCTTCACAAACTCCTCACAAATGCAATGAGATAACTGTGAGGAAATGTGAGGGGGTTGGGTAAATTTTATAGGCTTGGGAGAGGTTAGATGGATTTGCAAAAAACCTAAAACCTAAAAAGATCTAATTTGGAGTTCGTTGTTCCCTCCTTTTTCCGCCGCGGATCGGTTATGACTGGCTTGGCTTGGTTATGTCGGGCTCGGTTGAGCCGGCTGGTCTGTTACTGAACAGGCCGAGTCGGTGACTGGCTCGGCTGATTCAGTAACAGATCGACCTTTGGTTTGGTTTTTTTACCGAGCCAACCTGGGCAGGGGTTTGGATTGGTCAACCAAGTTGCTTTCGTTTTGAATCGACCAATTTTTAAAACATTGCTGAAGACTGGTTCGAAAACAATTAAGATGAAGGTTCTATTTAAACTGGGCATATAATTTAACCAAGATCCTTGCATTTCATCTAGGTCTTAGGATCTGCATAACATATAGGTTAGTGGATCATTTAAGCAACGATTGTCCATCTAGTTACTTGGCTCTTAATTAGTAATAAGCAAGAAATTGACTTCACAAGGCGCTGGTCTCAAATATAAATTTAACTTAATCCTTAAAATCTTGCTTGAATTAACCAAGTAGCTAGGCCACTTGATCGTGTCTCCCAAACTTGTTGGTTCCCAACTTGTCTTTCATCATTTCATTTCCATAGGGACTACCCCCCATAGCCTGTTGTTGGGAGACAACTAGAACGAAGTGGGTGGGGATCAAAGTGATAGCCCCCGCCCTGGGTCGTTGTCGCAGTGCCTGTACAATCTGAATCCTGATCGACAACATGCTCCTCTTCTACATGGCCATTATTGCTGGATAAAGATCTTAGTTCCTTTGATTATTTATGTCTTTAGTGAACATTAATATAAATTTCAATTTCGTTTGTCTCTTTCATAATCCAGAGACTGGGTCCATTTGATGGCTTCATATTGCAAGATGATCTTGTCAGGTAGGCGTTTGCTAAGAGGTCTAGTTCAATGTAGCTTTCGGCATAAATTTACTCAAATAAGATAAGAGATAATTTGATTATAATTTTTATGGATTACCAAAAACAGAGGTCAGTGGGACTCAAAAGTACAATGTATCAGTGACAAACTGTGGGAGTGCCAAAGCAAGCTTGAGAAGCTAAAATATAAATGTAAAATAAGCTAAATTATTGAATGAGAGAAGTGACCAAAAAACATAAGCATAGATACAACATTATAAAGGGCTACTCATCATCATAAATGGGTTCAAAATGAGAGGGGGAAGAGGAAACCCCAGTTACAATGTTGAAAATAGTGGTGGAAGTAGAGGAAGATGAAGATATCTGTGCTGTACCACCAACCACTGAGAAGGAGCCAATACACTACTTGGCTATGTACTTAGGGGAGAGTCTATGCCTAAGCGACCTGGTTGTGTAACCTTGAAAGGGAGTCTTGGACAATATGTCAGGATTGTCCTCACACTTGAGATTGTTGAAAATAACCTGTTGATGAGAAATTGGTCTCTTGTGTTGAAACATGAACCAATTTGGCTTCTTGAGTTTTTCTCAAGGCCTAATCAATTTGATTGACCACCATGTGGAAGGTACTGTAGTATGCTACCGTGTTGTCTAAATTTGTGAGTGTTCGTTAAAATTGGCAACTAGGGCCAAATTCCACTTTGGTCTGTTCAGTTGATGGAGATAATAATCCCATTGAATTCCTCTTTTCGAGAGGATTAAAATCAATCTAAAGATTGGCAAATTTGGTCAAGGAAAATATTTGTTTATTCAAAAGGAAATGCTACAAGACATATTATGTTTTGGTAGGAAAAATTGAAAATTTGAATTTTGAATTTGCCTCCAAAATCATCATGTCTTATTGTATATAAGAAGCACTCTCCATCTCATTTAGATCATGGATTATCTCTCTTGCATCTTCGAGGTAACCGAGTGGAGGTTATGGCTAAACACAGAGAGGTTAAGTTTGGTTTGGGCAAGTCTCATTTCTTGTGCAGTGCCGAGGAAGCTGTGGGTAGACTGCCGCCGGTTTGACGACTAATTCAGAAGATGTATTGGTTTCGCTGCATGTCCTCCCTCCTCCATATAGTCCGAGCAACTTAAACAAAAGGTTGTATAAATCTCGGTTGATTGATGCATAATCCAGGTAGTATATCAGGTCGTGACTCATTAACATGACAGTCGCAATCTTGTGGACAGTTTCAGTGATGCCTTGTGTGGATCTCCTTTAGAGACAGATGGTTGCTACTCCTAGGAGGCCCATTTCGATTAGGCCGCTGTAATATCCCTTTTCAGGGATATCTCTTAAACACAAGCAAATTCCAACCAGAGATGGACTAGGAGGGCATTTACCAGATATTTCACCTCTGAAAAGAGGGTGAGATTTGGAGGCTACCTAGCCCTTTCCAGACTCTGTCTAAGAGTATGGGGGGAAACACACCATGTGGTATAGTAACTGGAGTGCTTGAAGAGAAAAATAACAGTAGTGCAAGCATACAATAGCATATATAGAACATGTGACAAATACTCAAGAAATATAGAGAAAATGCTAAGCCATTTTATTATACTGAGAATATAAGTGAGTATAATAGGTGATCAGAGTGATGGCACCTAGACTTGCACTAGGTAAGTGAGGAAATACTCTCAAAATGGCAAGGAAATGGTTGCTCTCTGATCTGCGTCCAAGCCGCCGGAGAACTGCTATGCTGCTCCTACTGCTGGAACCAAAATGTGTATTTGGGCCTGCTCCCCTACTCGGAAAAAAGCTGAAACTCTGGAATCCACCTCTACTCACCAAACCCAGAAAAGCCCAGAGAGCGTTTTTGAAATAGCCAACCCCAGAAAATCGCCCCCTTGAGGATCTACGCTATCCTCCAAGGCTCTGCACTGACACTGAAGGGAATCCACCAAAACACTGCCTCAAACTCTGCCAAAATCCTCCAATAGGCAAGGGCTTGCCCCTTGCTCAATCTCAAGGCTCGAAACCTCCAAAAGAAACCCAATCTGGAGCTCCCAAGAAATGGACTGCCTCCTCCCTCAAGACTGCGCAGACACTAGATGCCAAGCTCCACCACCAAGCCTCAACTCGATCCTCCTGCAAAAATACTGATGGGACTACCTCACTCGAGCAGGCACTCGAAGTCCCCCAGGGCTGAGGGTGAGATCTCCGAACGGAGACACTCGGTGCACTAAACAGTGCTGTAGACTAGCTAAACAACCAACGTGCTCAAGAAGTCGAAGTGACCAACTTAATATCATAAACATCGAATGAGGAAACGAGGAGGCTCTCCTCCTTTTTATAACAATGGGCCTCTCTCAACTCTAGGCCCCACCATCTCCTACGTAGCCTCCATTTGGCCCACGTTGCCAACTAAACTGCGCTGTCATGGCCCACGTGGTCTAAGTGGGTCCCCCTCTACGTGGTCTCTTGGCCCCCCCTTGGCCCACTTAAGTCACAACGTTGAGTCTACTAGGGAGTGCACTTTATTTTAGTGAGTTATGGCCCCCTCTTGCTCACTTTATTTATAATTTAACTTTATAAAAACAAAAATTAGACAAAATTAATATTTCCAATTAGCTGCTGCTAATTGGGAATATTATAGCCGCAGCCCTATTCAGGCTAGATCTAGGGTCTCCATTATGCTGCTGTCATCTGGTATGTTGTGGAAGACAGGAACTAGCCCTAACAAGCCACAAATTATGGTCAAAGACATTCAAGGGACAGGCGCGACCTTATAATGATGGTTGGAGGAATGTAAATGGTTTGTAATCATAGGACAACAAACCGTAACCAGATAACCATGCATAGCTAAGGTAGGTCAGCCCAAGAGAAAGAGCTTTGACCTTTGACCATTGATCCGGACAAAATATGATTGCTGGCAGAATTCTGGATTGTGTCTTTGGTATTTGGACAACAATACTAGTCGTCACCTTGGCAAGACATTATGTCTCTATCAGTACTCTCTCTCTCTCTCTCTCTGCTGTATATTTGATTTGGATAATAAGAATAATTGTTCAAGGGTTTTCCCCATATTGGGGTTTTTTCCGTGGTTTGTGCCATATTCTCGTATTCTTCTGTCTTGGCTTGTCTTGAGCATTTCTCATTTATGTTCTTTCATTGGTTACTATCATATATTGTTTAATGTGATTGCTAATATGCTAAGCAAAGAACATGTTTTCAAAAATTAACATGGTTTGAGAGCTCCAGGTGAGGACAAGCCCAAGCATGAGGGTAAGAGAAAGCGATCACAAAGTGAAGTTTGAAGATAAATCTCCATGGTCTCCTTCCATCTGCACGTATGGGCATATTTATTAGCTCTCTTCTCTGGAAAAGCAAGAGCCTAAGAGCTCTGCTTGATGAGAATCTTCCTTGGAGACAGAGCTGTTGTTTTTAGGCAAACAACTAGGAGGCTTAATGGCAGTTTAGGACAAATTTGGTTCAGATCTCTGACAAGTTTCTGGCCTCTATCACAGAGGTAAGTAAGAATATTTTGTATACTCGATGATTTTGAATTTGGTTAAAAAGGGCTCAGCTGGATTCAATCCTTAAGCATCAAGGGCGTGAGTTATTATTTTTCTAGATCAAGACTTTTCTGGTTAGGCCAACAAAGGAGATAAGACTATTAATCTGGATATAAACTCAGCCTTTCAATTGTTTCAATCTTCTGGACCAGCAGACAATGTAGTGGGTTATGGCACAAACTCAAAGCTCTGTAGGGCATTAAAATTCTGAACTTTAAATGGCACTTTTGTTTCTGGACTGTGTGTTTTGAGACTCATTTTTCTGAGTTTTTTTTTTGGATCTTTACAAGGGATGACCTCTTCTGATTAAGGTATCCTTGAGATCTTGACATAAGGATCTGTCAAGACTTGCAGTAAAATCAACATTCTGAATCTGACCTCTATACATAATCAAGTTTCAAGTCTCTAAAATTCATTCATGGCAAAGCAAGGATCAGGCTCTTGGATCCCTAAGTTCTGTTATTGAAGCAGACATTTGAACTCAAGCAAGACAAATTATGTTTAGTGCATATATATATATATATATATTAGCGTCTACATCTCTTAGCAGACTCCATTAGGCTGACCTAGGTTGGCATCATCAGTCAGCATCAAAAGTAGTGATGTATATTTGGCATCCTTGCTATCCTGAGGCAATTATGGAATTCTGGCTAGTTTTTGATCAAGTTAGGATCAATATCAATAATGACCATGAAATCGAAGCATGTAACAATTACTGTGAAAACAAGGCACCTGTTATTGGGTTTTGATCTAGAAACTTATGAAGTACACCATAAGATCATTGCAGATCATCAATATGATGTGTACAATATTGACCTTTGTCAATCATCATCTTACTCTAAATTTGCTATCAGAAATTATTGAAAATATGTAGCAAAGATGGTGGCTTCATCTGAAGATTTTATCTTGATGAGGTGTAGCAGTCTCTTTCCTCTTAAAAAAACAATGGCACCACGATTACCTCCTCTTGAAGTCAGGACTGTATTCATACTTGATAAAGGATAATGATTTCTCTAGTGATGACAATGCGCCTGCATATCTCATGAGGTCTATTGTTTTATGGTCAAGTGAATCAATGACCATCTTAATAAAGGTAGTGGTCCAGTAAATTCTACCTGTGGTTTCAGTCTTACTATGATCTACCTACTCTTGTAACTTGAAGCATGGTTGATATAACTATTTAGATTGCAAGAGGGAATAGAACACAACAATTTAAGGTCAAACCATTATGAAAACCTGAACCTATCAGTCAAGGACAGATCCCTGTATATATGTCATCAACCCTTATATGTGTGATTCCACCTTATTTATAGTTGTGATCAGGATTTATGCGAGAACGCAATAATATACAGAAATAAACATAAATACAGAGATGCAGCGAAAATAAAACTTCATTTCATTAAGATCAAAGAATTGAAATTTGTTACAGACAGAATGGAAATAAACTAGCTAGGGCGCTGGTAGGCTTATCTCTAAGAAGAGATGTGGTGGCTACAGGCCTCTGAACTGTGTTACAATGAGGCTTGAAGGCCTATCTATTGTTGAGAAACAATGGAAAACCCTAAACATCCAAAAACCTAACCCTAGGAGATGAAGCGCCAAAACTATGGGCGCCGTTTGGGTAAATTGGTACATCAATCTTCTCGTGGATGTAACTTTGGCATATGATATTCGTTTGACGCACTCCATACCTTGTTAGAAAGATCTATTCTAGGACCACAACTTTTGACGTGAGCAACATCGAAGGAACTTCCATGTTGCTCCTGGTTTTCCTAAAAAACTTCGTTTAGGGCTTCAAAACGACTTTGGAAGTTCAAGACCCGAAAAACTGCTAAAAATAGTAAGTTGTGCTGAAACTGAAAAAATGAAAGAACCGATGGTGGGGGTTCAAATGGAATAGATGGGTGGCCACCAATATCCACCTAGATCATTAGGACCTCAAAATGGCTAGGGAAGTTCATGACCTGAAAAACTGCTAAAAATAGTAAGTTGTGCTGAAATTGAAAAACTGAAAGAGCTGATGGTGCGGGTCCAAATGGAGTAGGTGGGTGGCCACTAATATTAACCTAGATCATTCCTCCCTCCTTAGGAAGCAATGGTCCCCATTGCGTTGAGTTCCTCCATGAGATGAGGCAAATTCTGCTGAACTTGGTATTGGATTTTTCGAAGATGTCATGGACCTGCTGGCGAACGTGCTGGATGCATTCAATAAATTTGGTTGCTTTATCAGCCTCAGACAGTACAATGTCGATTTTGTCTGTGTGGCCGCGTGAGGTATGGCAACATTAGGCGACGACGCGCCTGGGGTCAGATCAATGGAGTGCTTGACTTGACAGTGTAGAGGAACCTCTGTGGGTGAGGAGAAAATGTCCTCGTATTCCTCCACGACTTTGTTAATTTGTTGCTGCAGTGTAGGGGAGCCTTGTTTCGAGGCTGTGGCCACAATCTTCTTCTTGCCCTGTGGGCGAATCGTAATGAAAATAAATTTCTTGGTTTGGGAAACAATCTTACTGCGTTTTTTTGCAGTAGTCAAAGAGATGGCAGGAGGTGGTACTACCTCCGGTATCCTATACAATTTATTTCCCAAAGTAATAACAACAGAACGATGCCTAGACTCGAGATGGCAGGCGGCGGTACTACCTCTGGTATCCTGTACAATTTATTTCCTAAAGTAATAACAACAGAACAAGGCCTAGACTCATACACAACATGTCGCTTCCACAAGTATGGTTGGCCCAATAATACATCAGGCACATCAAGATGAGCAACATCACATAGTACCTCATTCGTGAATGGCTTGATGCTATACGAAAGGCGGCATTGCTGGTGGACACTGGGATCTCTTCCTTGCTGCAGCCACCCAATGGCATACAACTGCGGGTGTGCTATGGTCGGTAGGCCGAGCCGCTTCATGACCTCTACTGAAATGAGGTTCTTTTAGCTTTCGCTATCGACAAGGAATTGCAGTGGAGAACCCTTCACCAAATTTGTGAATGGAAGAGGTGCTCCCTCTCCTCTGGATCTTCAAGATCCTCTGTTGGCGAAAAATGAGGTCTCTGGGCAAGACCCATGTTCAGGTTTAAGGGCCAACAAGGTTTTCGCAGTAGTCTAGCACAACGCCGACATTTTCACCCTGCTCCAGAGAGTAGGGCATCTCACCCGAGGCGTGCCACGACCTTAGTAAGATTAGAAACTAGATCAGGTAAAAGACAAATGCAACCATAGAGAACGACTATGGAAACTTAGGAGCAACAAGCATCTTTCAACTCTACGAAGAAACTATCATCCATCAACTCATGTTCAAAATGCTGAATTAAAATTTAATTTAAGCATACATTCATCGTAAGAAAATAACCATTAGTCAAACCACAATGTTACACACAACAACAACCAACTTTCATTATCAATAACAAAACAACATACATCTACTCCGCAAAGTCTATTACGGTTTAGTCCAGTACAATAGATGTCTCACAGAGCTCTCTTAAGGCTCTTCCTTTCCCTATCGGCCTCTTGCCGAACTGACTAACTCTCCTCCTCGGCTAACTCACTGCCTATT
Source organism: Pinus albicaulis (assembly GCA_034641835.2). NCBI lineage: Eukaryota > Viridiplantae > Streptophyta > Pinopsida > Pinales > Pinaceae > Pinus > Pinus albicaulis. The sequence continues at coordinate 66,156,448 of CM076576.1, forward strand.
TGTTCCTCCTCGAGTGTGACTTGTTATCGCTCCAATAATTCTTAAAAGTTGTGAAATTTTTGATTTTGTGTTTAAAGAATATTAGAGGTAACCACAAACCTACTTTTAAGCCTTAGGATCTAGCCTTCCTGATGCTCAGAGAGAGCTCTCTCTATATGATTTATCTTTGTTGATTTAAATTGGTTTTAGGCTAGTTATGTAGGGTAAATTGGTTTTGGATTTTGATTTGATTTGGTGGTGAAATTACTTACTTAGATGGATGGTTGTAGGTCTGTATTCCATTGGGCTAATGGAGTCTATGTGTCAAGCAGTCATATCAGGATCAAAGTCTAAAGGGAAAATGTTTACAGGGCAAGATAACTGAGTTACTTCAGATCTTCAAGGCTGATGGTGAAAATGGTTTTAATCGGGGTAAAAGAGCAATTAAGGGTTCTTAAATCCAGATTATGAGTGAATAGGCAGAGGTTAATCAAAACTAGGGAGAAATTAAAGGTTCCTTAGTCTAGATATCAGTGGAAAACATATAAATGATAATCAGTGAAGACATAGTGCTTTTAACATATTCTGAAATAACAATTCTTGATTTATCATTTAGATTTAGAATAACATACAAGTATTGATGGAAAACATAATAAATTGAGAAAGAAACAAGTGAAAATACTTCACTGTAGTGGCCCAACACATGAATCCTGTAATATGATGCTTTATTTCTTTAATCTAGTTTGTTGACTTGAAATTGGTACAATCACCCTTAGGTTCAGAATAGTACAACTATAGAAATGTTCAACATTTCATCCACACTCAATACTTCTAAATGAGAAGTATTTATACAAAAACTCTTTACGAAATATCCTAGAATAAACTTAGGAATTATTTATGGAAAATAAATATCTTCATGCAAGAAGATAATGACAGCTTTCTAGCTGATGCTAGCTGTCCCTTTTATTGAAATAACTTGTTTGCTGTCTTCATTTTGTTACTGTTTTCTCTCTTTGCTGTTCAACGAAGGCTGCAGCTGGACAATGAAGTGTCTTTCACGCTGGTAGCTTCATCTCTGCTTTGTAACTTTTGATTTACTTTTAAACTTTGACCTTGAACTGATACTCTTTATCCTGATACTGTTTCTCTGCAAAACTGTAACTGTAAATGTAAAAACAACATGCTTTGTTTTTACTTTCACTGCTCTGTGCTTACTGCAATCTGATTTCATAGTAAATCAGTCAATTTTTCCCAAAGTTCCGCCTCTGGCAGTTTTATCTTCATTGTCCTCTTGAAATTCTCATCAGCTTCAATGTACTTTGAGAATGTGGGCTTGTTAATAAATATGTGTTTCACATCATGCTGTAAGTAGAAAATATTCTCAAAATTCTTGTAGAGCACCTTCCTTGTTGGGATTCCCTGCAAGGCTAAATTGTTCACTTGCTCTCTGGCAAACTCTCTTATCTTTTTATCATAATCATCCTGCTTCATTAATCTATCATTAATAACTAGAGGATTGGGAAAGCCTTTTTTCCTTAGAATATCAAACTTGATCATGAACCTTGTGATAGCAGCCTCCATGTTCTGGTATTTCTCTTCTAACTGTATCATCAAATTCTTCTTAGAGATTACCTTCCTAACTTCTTGGATGGTTTCTATTCTGTCATTAATTCCAATCTCTTCTAGCTCTTGTCTGTTCTTAGAATTTAGAAACTTGATGATTTCAAGAGCTTCTTTAGGTTTCTTACCAAGCTCTTCTTTGATCTTTTGAATTGTTTCTCTTGCTGATTTGACTAAGTCTTTTTGCTCATATATAACATGGATTGATGGCCAAATATCGACTGCTTCAATGATATTGGACCATAGCTGCTGCTTGACATGTGCCATTGGTTCCTTCAATGTTAGTTCTTTTCTAAGTTCTTCAGTTGTTCATTCGATCTTTTTGCATTCTATTCTTCATTCTTAGCATTTATTTGAGTAAGTTTCTTTGCATCTTCAAGACTTTTTAGCTGTTCTTTAAGTCTGTTTATCTCATTAGTTTGAATAGACATGTCTTGCATAGCCTCTACTAGTTTGCTTGCTTCAACTGAATGCTGCTCTGTTGTTGTTGAAGATTTTGTTGCAGAAGTTGTTGATGAAGTGACTGGAAGTGTTGTAGCCATGGGGACTGTAGGTGCCAGTGATTTTGCTAGTGTGGAAGGTACAACAGTGGTGACTACAAGGATGACTGTGACTGGGACTGGTTCTTTGCTGGTTTCTTTCTCTTGGATCAACTTGTCCATTTCAATCTCCATTTCCTTTATCTGAGCTGTTAACTATAGAATGAGACTCATCGTCTCATCTTTTTGATTGGTATCCTGCAATAGTTCCTTAGCTTGAGGATGCTCTGTAGGGGGTAGCTTTTGTTGCTTCTTTAATGCAACAATGTCTGCATTTTTCTTCTTTATTAATTCCTCTGCAACTTTGACATTTTCAGGATCATATCCTACTTCAATTACTAATTCTTCCAAAGATTTGATTCTGGTGTCTTTTGCCTGTGAAGATGCTTTTTCCAATTTGAACTGATCTTTGATATTTGCCAAAGTGTTTTGCAACTTCTGTTCACTCATGGCCTTGGTGGTCATTGTAGAATAAATCATCTCCCCTGCCTGCTTATGAAACTCAATTTGGTCTAAAGGATGAACATCCTTGGCCAAGACTTCAAAATCTACCTTTTTGTAATCAGAAGATGACTTAGGAGTTTGAACTGTGGGTTGAAGAAATCTCATCTGCATCTTTTTCTCCTCATAGTCAAATGCAAAAAGTAGCCTATTCTGGATGCCAGGAGTTTGTTTCAGATATTGGAAATATATCTCAGTTTTAATTTCTTCATTTTTGGCTTTGATTTCCTTGTATCTTTCTTTGATATCCATATACTTTTCTGCCGTTTTCTTGGATGAGGAAACTTCAACACTGTGCTGCTTTTGAATAAGCTGAGTGTTTGACATAGTGGGTTGTTGTTCTTCTTCAATTATTGTAGGAGGTGCATTGTCCTTTGCTGGTATTTCTGTATCAATCACCTCTATTGTATCCACTTCTTTATTAGCAGGATTTAGCTTTGGATTTTTACTGTATCTCAATTTGAATTTTGTCTTTGTTGTAGTCTCTGCTGTATATGATCCTTCCTCTCTGTTTCTTTTTGCATTTCTGTCTTCTTGGTTTGGAGTTTGCAAAGTTTGACTAGTATCACTTTGCTTCTCTGCCTCTACGAAGGTGTTCTCTAACCATTCAGATTGGCTGGAGAATTTCTCAATCTCTGGCTTCTTTTCATGTATATAGCGAGTGAGTTTGCATTTAACTCTCATTTTACTTATAACTCCAAGGGGATCATAATACCATAGGAATCTGGGACTGAACTTGAACTCCTGCAAATGTTTTTCAGCCTCTGGACCTGCATCTCTGTTGTTACAGATAAAAGGTCCAACCTGGTTCTTCAACTTAAACTGTGTCTTTTTCTTTGCTACCAAGAAATTAATTGCATCTGAATTTAGAATCTGCCTTATGTATTCCAGGGCAAATAACCTCATAGGGAGGTATATGGGCAGTTTACAAGGGACAAGACTTGATCCATAAACTTTTATTTCTGTATGGTTTTGGTACAAGTACCAATCACCTGTCCTATTATGCTCAGACAATTGCAGGACCTTCTTGATTTCATTACTAATTTGGGGCTGCATACCACTGTTCAGCAAATTGACTATGGGATGAATGAAGGAATCTGTAAAATATGTATAAGTGAACTCATTGGAGTCTTTCCTTATCAAGCAAGTCCAAAAGATGACTGATTGCTGGTTTCCTTCCACATCAAGCTTATTAAGGTTTATAGAAAATTTATTAGACTGAAAGTACAAGAACATATGGAATAAGAACGATGAGTACTTGAAAACACCTTCAGAAGGCATTTTGACCAACTGTTCATGGATATTGTTAGCAAGATATTGGGCAAAGTTGAAAATGGTAGCAGGAGGCTGGCCAGGTGTGAAAGTGGACAAAAATCCTAGTACTGCAACATCAACATGTTCATTTGTAAAATAACCAAAAATGAAAGACAACATGGAAATGTTATGTCTTGTCCTTTTAGAGAATTTTGTAGAAGAGTATGGGGGATTTAGCTTGGGAATTTCTACATAAGAAGGCATGAAGGTCAAGAAAATCTGGAACCTCTTGGGGAAGTCCAGATCCAAGTTTAACTGAGTGAGGCCTTCAATGGACAAAGGAACTTCATCTGGTTCAGGCTGTATCTGAAGCATTTGATTGATTGAATCTGCTGTAATAGTAAACAGGACTTCATTTTCAGGGTTTCCTATGGCTCTCTGATCAGGGAAGTAGCATGATTGACAGAGTCTGATTACTTCTGGGCACTGAAAGGTCTGAGGAACAACATATTTTGGTAAATTGGACTCCCAGATGAAAACTTCATCAGCCTGATCTATGGATTTTTCTTGGCTCTAGTAGTGAAGCTCAAGAAGGTTGAATTCTGTGACTGTATCAGTAATCTTGAAGTCTGTGTCAGCTAATGGAATGTGCTGTATATCTGCAACAGGGGGTTGTAGAGGATTGACAACTAAAATGTTTTTGGAAGCCATTGTTTTGCTTGATTTATCAATTTTTACTCTTTTGACTTTAAAACACTGATTTGGGCTTGTAGGAGCACCTTTGAAAGTTTTAATAGTTTGCAGAAGGATTTGGATAGAACAGGGGCTTATCCTTTGTCTGCAAAAGTATAAACTTGCTCAATTAACTTATACTGTAATCTCTGTAATAAAAGGAAATCTCAAGACCTTAGAGTTTCTGCAAAAGATATCTAGGGCCTATATGAAAGGACTAGTGGCAAGGAGGCATTCTTCAAGGGTACATATGTTTAAATTTATTCAATCTCTGTGATTTATAATGGTCTAAGGCCTCAGAATCTGTGAAAGGATTGCTCAGGGCTTACAAAACAAAGGATTTAGGAAGCAACAGGGTTTTCTTTAGGTTTAAAGGCTCCTAAACGATTCGATTAACTGTATTACTTCTTTAGATCGATGAATATGTCTGTTCTTTTGAAGAATACTTGGGAAAACTGAAGTTTTGCTTTGCAGAAGGGTTTCTGAGGTGGAAGAAAGATGTTTGAAGCTCCTGCTAGTCTTTATAAGCTTCAATTCAGTTCTGAAATGTTCTTGTAGCAGTAGAGGTCTTGAATTCAGGTGAGAAAGCTTGAAATATGGTCGGCAATGTGATCTGGTTGCGTAAAAACTGGTCGGCAATGCTTCTTTGGTGCAAAATGTAACAGAAAGGATAAAAGAGTGCGAATGGGCGGTTATATGCATTTTTAAACCAATCAGTGAATGCATTAATGGGCAGTCGTTTCAAACGGGTGAGTGGTTTGGGCGCGGGGGAGGAAAACTGCTCAGTGGTTTTCGTAGGCTCTAGAAGTGGTTAGAGGAATTGGTTTGATTGGTGCGATCGAATGGAGTTTAGACATGTAGCAGGGAGGAGAAACTTGCAAACAACACTCTTCACAAGGTTTGGGGTGTATTAACTATCAGGCAATGGAATGTGCGATAGTGTTTAATAGCTGTCGGATTTGGTAAGTGAAGATCAGAAGGTCGAGATGATGCGATGGAGTCGCGAGTTTAGATGGCCCAATGTTTAGACTATGTGATTGGGTTAATATGTATTGGTCGGGTTTTTTTTTACATATAACCTATGGGATGTGGGTAAGTGTAGTATTATAACTGGCGGGGAATATATAGTGGGTCCAGTATATATAAGTGGGGTTTAATAAGTTAACCTATGGGATGCAGGATTATATAACATGTGGGGAATTTAAAACATAGGTTAAAATAAAAATATGGGTGGGAATATACATAAAGGAATTAATTTAATACGGGGTTAAAAGGTTTATACAGGAATTAATACATTAGGTTAGTGTGTTAATAATGAAATGTGATGCTGGATGTCAAATACACTAAGAATAGTGTAAAACATGATATCGAGGATAGATTTCTTCATAGTGGGTCCCGATATATAGTTTGTAACATTTATACTTAGGATAAAAGTATTTTTTGGGTTTTTTTTGGGGGTATTTTTGAATAAAAGGGGAATTAGTTAAAGGGTTTTCACTTTTCTTAAGTAAGATGTGTTTTTAACTTTAGAAAATGGGGAATTTGCAAGGAAAATGAGTGATAATGGAAAAAAAGGGAAAAATGAAGGGGAAGGGGTATTTTTACAAGCGGAATGATTTTGTAAAAAAGTTAGTAAATGAAATAACCAATTTTCTGATCTCCATGCTTGTGAAAATTGCTTCTACCTATCCATCTACTACTCTAACATTTTACATGGGTGCATTTGAGCTTGCAAACCCTTATCCATTTTTTGTTAAAAACAACAAACTTACTAATTCTATCCTTATTTCTTCCAAGGGCTCAGATTACACTGTTGAGCTTCTTATTGTTCTCTACCTAACCACTGATCTGCCAAGATTAAATTGTTTGGCTAGATCTTTATTCTCTATCTAACAACATTAAATTTAAAGCATGAAAGGTTAAGATTAAACTGTTTGACCTTTATGGATTGTGGCATTTGTACAAGCTGCACACAATCTTTATTTTACAGTAAAAGTATAAAGTAGTGGCAATTGGATTTGCATCACTTTCATGTTTTATTTTTATCTCTTTTTTGTTTGGGGTCCATTTTTCTATTTTTTTTAATCTTTTTTCTTTCAAGTCCCTTGATTTTTCTTTTAGGACTTTTACCTTCTTTACATTTTTTATTTTTCTAATATGGGAAAAAAATTTGCAGAAATCAATGTATGTACATATTTACAAGACTAATCAAAGTCAATTCAAAATTATGAATCGTATTATTATAGGATCCTAACATCACTGTTAGTCCTTCCTTTTTTCCTGCTTCGTTGCTTTCCACTTCTTCTTTATTACTGGGAGTTCTACTGATTGTTCTTGTCTCCTGTATCTGCCATCTGAACTATTCTTTGCTAATGCTGTGCCACCTATCTTCCGGCTTTCCGCAACCGCGACAACTACTTGTCTACCTTGATTGTGCGCTCCGCCACCTGTCCTACAACTTTTTGCAACTCAAAACTGTTCTTTCCCAAAGCAAAGGCTCCAACATCCTCCCTCTAGAGCTTGGTGGTGGCAACAATGGCACTGGGATCCACATCAATGATCTGCTTCCCTTTTTCATTTCCCTTGTCTGGTTCTCACTCAAGATCATAACATGCATCTGATTCGGGTGCTTTCAGTTTGGCCACCAGCGTCTGTTTGGCCCGACACTCGTTTGTGTTGTGAGTGGGGCTGTTATGAAATTTACACCACTTCCTCGTGTCCTTCTTTGGATTTGTGGTGTTGTTCTAAGTTGCCCTGCTTTGGTTTTGCCCCTTGTTTTGCGGTTCGGGGGCGCCTTTCCCTGGCTTCGGATTCGCGGAACCAAAGTCTTGCTTCTTTTGCTTAGTTCTCTGCTTGATCTTGGCGGCATAGCGTTATGCCGTGCTAAGTGAGGTAATGTCGAGGAACTCAATTTCCTCCTGGATGTATCTGGGCAAACAACTATGATACTTGAGCACTAAATGTCTCTCTGAATCTTTAATACCCAACTTTGTGCGCAGGGTATGGAACATATTCGTCAGTTCGTGCACATGTTGATCCCTTTGCTGCCGCAGTGTGGTCCATTGGATGTACTTGTCCTCATAGCTCCCCACATGGTAATATTGTTCCTTGATGCTGTCTCGGAACGAATTCCAATTGGGTGTGGCTGAGAACAGAGAGGGTCTCCTCCCGTCCTTTTGCTCACAGTAGGTTTCCCACCAGTCTTTGACATGGGGGGCGGCTTTGAGGAGTGCTAAAATAATCTTTTCCCAGTCGGAAAAGGCATGAACCGAGAAATATCCTTCTAATAGATTCAACCATTTATCTACGACGTCTGCATCTATTTGGCCATTAAATATGGGAATGTCAAAGTTTACTTGTACCTTAAAAGGAGTGGCGCCTCCAAAGTGATTGCTAGATGTAGATGCGCCGCTGGTGGGTAGCCGTTGAAGGATCTGGGCAAAGTTATCCATCTTCGCGTTCCTTTGTTTCTCGAGGGCCTCCTCGAGCAATATTTTGATAGGATCTCCTGCTCCTTCACCTTTCTTTTCTTCCCCCATGGGCGGTTGTCTGGGTTTGCGAGGCTAATCTTGCAGGGGTTCAACCAGAGCGAGCCCTAACTCCTTATACTCTAACCTCATTGGGGACATGCAAAGAAAAGCAGAGAAAAAGAAGACCGCTCTGATACCACTGATCCAGATTTATGCGGGAACACAATAATATACAGAAATAAACATAATTACAGAGATGCAACGGAAATAAAACTTCATTTCATTAATATCAAAGAACTGAAATTTGTTACAGACATAATGGAAATAAACTAGCTAGGGCGCTGGTAGGCTTATCTTTGAGAAGAGATGTGGCGGCTACAGGCCTCTGAACTGTGTTACAATGAGGTTCGAAGGCCTATTTATTGTTGAGAAATAATGGAAAACCCTAAACATCCAAAAACCTAACCCTAGGAGATGAAGGGCCAAAACTATTGGCTTCGGTTGTATAAATTGGTACATCAATCTTCCCCGGGACGTAACTTTGGCATACGATATCCGTTTGAAGTGCTCCATACTTCGTTAGAAAGATCTATTCGAGGACTACAACTTTTGACGTGAGGAACATCAAAGGAACTTCCATGTTGCTCCCGGTTTTCCCAAAAAACATCGTTTAGGGCCTCAAAACGGCTCCGAAAGTTTAGGATCCGAAAAACTGCTAAAAATAGTAAGTTGTGCTGAAACTAAAAAACTGAAAGAACCGATGGTGGGAGTCCAAATGGAATAGGTGGGTGGCCACCAATTTCCACTTCGATCATTAGGGCCTCAAAACGGCTCCGGAAGTTCATGACTCGAAAAACTGCTAAAAATAGTAAGCTGTGCTGAAACTGAAAAACTGAAAGAATTGATGGTGTGTTGAAATTTGGTTACTGGAGGACAGGTGATTCCTTAAGCCTTTGATCTTTGGCCTAGGGAAAAGTGTCCAAAAGAATTTAATTTTTGTCCTAAAGTGACTTTATAAAGTTATAAAGTCAAATCTAATTTAAAAGTGACTTTAAGTGATAAAGTTATTAAAGTCTAATTTTAAAGTGACTTTAATAAAGTCAATGTAAAATTAGAAAGGAAAAGTGACTTTGGAAATAAATGACTAAGTGGGTCTTTATTAAAGTGGGGTGAATTAAAAAATAGAAAGTGAGATTTAAATGAGCATTTAATCTCAGTGCTAGACCTAAAGCTATTTCATCCATTGGATTTAGAGATTCCCCAAAAGTCACTTAGGGTTAGGTTAAAGGAGGAAAAGGAGGAAAATGTCATTAATTCTTTCATGAGCAGATTGGGAGAAGGAAAGAAGGAGAGCTGGAGATTTTTCTGAGCAGTGAGAAGAAGGAGGGCAGCAACACTAACATTCAGCAAATCCGTACAGCAAGGGCAGAGCACGAAATTCGAGGCAAGAGGGCACGGATTTTGAGGGAGGAAAGACGACATTTATTGCTGCACATTTTTCGAGAACCGTACAACAGTTTGGAGGCACGGAAATTGAGGTCTGTACAACAAGAGAGAGAGGGTTGTTTTCTGAAATCAGTACAGCAGAAAATCAGTGCTAAAATCGAGGCCGTACAGCAGATTTAAGGTAGCCGTACAACACGGTTTTCGAGGTAGCCGTACAACAGCTTTCAGCAGGCCGTACAACACGTTTTTCGAGGAGGTCGTACAGCCGTATAGCACCGATTTCAATGTTGTTCGTACAACATTTAATGCTGGACAGTTTTCTGTAATTTTTTTGTTTTGTGGGCACAAAAACCGAGGTGGAGTTTGGCACAGTTTTCGAGATAAGTTCTGTTTCGAAGTTGCTGTAATTTTTTTGCTGTGTAAATTTGTAATATCTCTCAACAGAATAGACAAGAATACACGTAAATACAAACATGCAACTATATAGAAAAATGCTGAACTAGAACATAGAGCAAGTACACATAAAAATACCTCTAACGCTAAGCCATTTTATTAATCCGAGAATACATATATGTACAATAGATAATTTAATATAAAATTTATCCTTGCAAAGGTGCGAATAACCCTCTTAATAGAAATGGTTTGTACAGACACCCATACCCACTGGAGAAATTGCCGTGTAGTAATGCCGTCGCAACGGATCGTAACCAGGGGGTCGATCTCACCGTGTCGAAAATCGGTAGACCGGCCCGTACCACCGCTCCGTACCAAACCTGAAACCATGAAGCAATGGACCACCCTCCGAAACACCTCGAATTTCTTCATCAGGAACGTTCTCTCAAGCACAACGTGACAACGATGCCAAAGGAAGAATGCGGGAAAAGGGCCACAAATCCCTCTGCAAACTCTCCAACTGAAAAGACAATCCCTCCAAGCTGAAACACGCTGAAAACTCCACGAAAATCCCCCACAACAGAGCTGCTCTAACCCCAACTGCGTCCTCCCTCCAGGACTGTGCAGTCACTCAATGAGGCCCAGCTCCTCTGCAAAACGTCCACCCAAATCTCCTTCAAATCAACTGCTGAAACTGAAGGAATACCTTGCCCGAGCAGGCACTCGAAGTCCCCCGGGGCCAAGGGCGAGATCTCTGATCGGAGACACTCAGTCGCACTAAACAATGCTGCAGACCGACTAAACAACCGGCGTGCTCAAGTAGACAGAAGTCTAGCTCACAATATCATCAACATATCAATAATGCCAAATGGAGTGAAACTCCCACCTTTTATAGTGCTAGCTCCCCTCAAAACCCTAACTGCGTCCATGAGCTCCTCCTATGCCTGCGCAGTTGCCTCTAGAGCCTACGTGAGGCCTCTCTCATGTAAAGTGTGGACCCCCAAGGCTTTCCTTTAAGTTACAACGTTACTCTACTAGGAAGCACTTTATTTTATTAAAGTGAGTTGACCCCCTCTTTCTCACTTTTATTTATTAATTTAACTATAGGCGGCAAAACTATATAAAAATGAAATATTCCAATTAGCGGTGCTAATTAGGAATATTACAAATTTCTGCATCACTGTAAAAGCAATATTTAGAAAATAAAGAGAAGCTTTTGAACTGGTTTTCCCCAAGAGTTGTAGGGGGTTTTTCCAGGGTCATGTTGACCAAAAATCACTGTGTTAAAATGTTTTGTGTGGCTGTTTTAGTCTGCTGATTTTTATTTCTGCAATTTCCAGCACTGAAAATTTTCCAGAATTTGTGTTTTCAGAAAATATTTATTTTCCAGCTTGTTGAATGTAAGGCTATGGGAAAGGGCATTTAACTATTTGGAGAAATAAGGTGAAACTGAAAACCGGGGTGGGAAAACATAAATTTCTACATGGTGCGGGTCCAAATGGAGTAGGTGGGTGGCCACTAATATCCACCTGGATCAAGTTGTCAATTCAACAGTCCAGTAGCTATGGTAATATGGTTGTAACCTCTGTAAATTGATAGTCTTGTTCACAATTAAGGATGTGAACAAGAAATATGTAAAATCTAGTTATCCCATCTTTTCAAAGGTCCCGCAACACCTTCTGTCTTTGTCAAAGGATGCTTAACACCTAAAGCATATGAAGTTTAGCCAACCTGATAAAAGAAGAACCTCATAGATTCCTCAGCTTCCTAGAAGTCTGTTGCTTCCTCGTGTAAAGTGTCACTGAAAGCTAGATAATCACGTGACTCATGTCATCAAAAGGAGGTACACAATCCTCGACAGAATACTTAATGACTCTTCTTGTCAAAAAAATCTATTAACAAGGGCTCAGCTATATCCTTGCTATTTGAAAGGCTGTATGGAAGCTGCATGATCATAAACATGGTTATATTTTAGCAAGGTCACTTCTTTTATATATCCAGAAGGAGCTACTGTCAAGGCATATAATTGCAGCTATTGATGATATATAACGACCCTCTCATCTATCGAAGTAAGAGGGAGTTGACACAACCTTGTTGAAATACACTTAAGACCTAATGAAGAAGCTAGGAATAGTTACATATATATATATTCCGATATATCTTGTGAGATCCTTGATTAATCACCTATTATATGTCTTAAATATATAGACTCTGAGACAATCTTTGGAGGAGCTTCAACTACTTGTTCCCTTATCTATGGTTTGTCATGGACCATTCAATATTAACTGAGTGGGCAATAAGAAGATTGGAAAGAGCGCATGTAGGTGCAATATCTTTTGGGATCCACCATGAATGGATCATTGACTGCAGTGAGTTACTCTGAGAAATATGGCTTATTATGAAGCCAGTCGTATTGAAGTATCTCTTCAGTGAGTCATTTGTGCTCACTACCATTATATATTGCAGCAGAAGTATTTCACATAACTTTGTATATGGTTCAGCAGAGGACACTCCTGTTTTATGACATGTTTTGAGTGGTCTGTAGATTGTTTGATGGCCACTATGCACCCTTGTAAGACAAGCTTAGTCTTGTGGTCTCCCTGGGTAAGAGAGAGGAAGTACAACTAATATTGTCTTCATCCAAGATGTGCTAGAAGCAAAGGATTGCTAGGTGCTTCTATGATCTATGCTGTTAATCAGAATGTATGTATTCCTGTATATGCTATGAGGCTCTCATTTTCGATCAAACTATCAAGATCATTGTCAAGATCCAATCTTGATCTTGTTGAAAGCAACCCGTCTCTATCCCCTATATGGAGGGATCTTTGGTTAAGATGGAACACTGAGCTCTGGGAGCTCCTGAAGGCTTGTGGTACTTATTAGCGACCATAGGGTGAGTGGTTCACCCTCCTGTAGTGGTGCGTTTTGTACAGGGTGAGTGGTTCACCTTCCCCTGTGATACCCCACATGGATGAGATATGCATAGGATGAGTGGTTCACCCTCTCCTATGGCATATGAGCAGGATGAGTGGTTCACCTTCTCCAGTGGGTACCCCAGTGAGAGATGCATATGGGAATCTGTTGACATGTCGGTGGGATGTGGTTCATCCTTTCCCCACGCGTAGGAGTTTTCCTACTATTGTTGGTTTGCATGCGTGTAGGAAGTGGTTCATTCTTTCCCTATTGTTGGTGTTTTGCATGCGTGTAGGAGGTGGTTCATCCTTTCCTTTTTGTCGGTGTTTTGCATGCGTGTAGGAGGTGGTTCACCCTTTCCCTACATATGATTATGATATGTGTTTGTAGGTTGTGGTTCATCCTTTCCCTACATGTGATTGTGATATGTGTTGGTAGGATGTGGTTCATCCTTTCCCTACATGTGTTTGTAGAATGTGGTTTATCCTTTCCCTACATGTGATTATGAGCAAGACGTGATACATTCTTTCCTTGCTGGTGTTACTGCATCATCCTATCCATGTAGTCTAGGACACGTGGGAAGTACCTCTCATCTGGCCAATGAGTTGGGAAAAGTGGATAGGGACCATAGCACTACCAATGGACACATCGTGTATTTCCGTACTCCCTATGTCTAGGATGCATTGTGTTCTTCAACTTGATCACTTGGGATCAAGTCTGATTGGAAGTTCACTCTTTGGTTTTATGGACTGACTTTTGTCAGTGGAGAGTGGCAAGGTCTTGTGACTCACTCTCGATCAATTCTTCTTCATTATTCATATTAGTGTTCAACAGAGCAAAGATGAGATTCATTGATGGTTCATGATGACAGGATGACATCATGATCAATGAAGGATTGGCAGGTGGAATTCTTCCTAGTTGAGAGGGAGTGTTAAAATTGGCAACTAGGGCCAAATTCCACTTTGGTTTATTCAATTGATGGAGATAATAATCCCATTGAATTCCTTCTTTCGAGAAGACGAAAATCGATCTAAAGATCGTCAAATTTGGTCAAGGAAAATATTTGTTTATTCAAAAGGAAATGCTACAAGACATGTTTTGTTTTGGCGGGAAAAATTCAAAATTTGAATTTTGAATTTGCCTCCAAAATCATCATGTCTTATTGTATATAAGAAGCACCTTCCAACTCATTTAGATCATGGATTATCTCTCTTGCATCTCTGAGGTAACCGAGTGGACGTTATGGCTAAACGTAGAGAGGTTAAGTCTGGTTTGGGCAAGTCTCATTTCTTGTGCAGGGTCGAGGAAGCTGCGGGTAGACTGCTGCTTGTTTCAGGACTAATTCAGAAGATGTATAGGTTTCGCTGCATGTTCTCCCTCCTCCATATAGTCCAAGCCTCCTTAGACAGGAGGCTGTATAAATCTGGGTTGATTGATGCATTATCCAGGCAATATACTAGTCTGTGACTCATCAACATGACAGCCGTAGGCTTGTGGACAGTTTCAAGGATGCCTTGTGTGGATCTCCTTTAGAGACAGATGGCTGCTACTCCCAGGAGGCCATTTCAATCAGGCCACAGCCCTATTCAGGCCAGATCTAGGGTCTCCATTATGCCACTGTCATCTGCTATGTTGTGGAAGGTTGGAACTAGCCCTAACCAACCTCAGATTGTGGTCAAATACCTTCAAGGGACAGGCACAACCTTATAATGATGGTTGGAGGAATGTAAATGGTTTGTAATCATAGGACAACAAACCCTAATCAGATCACCATGCATAGCTAAGGAAGGTTAGCCCAAGAGAAAGAGCTTTGACCTTTGATAATTGATCCGGATAGAATATAATTGCTGGCAGAATTCTGGATTGTGTCTTTGGTATTTGGACAGTAATACTAGTCGTCACCTCGTCAAGACAATTATGTCTCTATCAGTACTCTCTCTTGCTCTCCGCTATACATTTGATATGGATAATAAGAAGAATTGGTCAAGGGTTTTCCCCATATTGGGGGTTTTCTCTGGCTTGTGCCATATTCTCATGTTCTTCTGTCTTGGCTTGTCTTGAGCATTTCTCATTTATGTTGTTTCATTGGTTACTATCATTGTTTAATGGGATTGCTAATGGATAAATGGGCTCATGGTTGTGTTATCACTCTAGTAATTTCTTAAGTTGTTGGATTTTGAGTTTTTAGTCAAAGAATACTAGAGGTAACCACAAACCTACTTCAAACTCTAGGATCTAGCCTACCTAGGGTTCAGAGGGGGCTCTCTTTTTAAGATTTATTTTTGTTTTTATTTATAATATTAGGCTAGTTATGAAAGTACAATTTGGTTTTGGTTTAAAGGGTTTGGTGGGAAAAAATCACTTGGAGGTGAGATAGAGAGAAATCTACTTGTCCATTGGGCTATGGGGTCTAAATCAAGCTAGCAGCACTAGAAATCAAGGCCAAAAAGGTACAAATTTATTTAGGGCAAGATAGATAACCCTCAGATATTTGGGAAAGTGGTTTTTTTTTGTGAGGTGGTATGATCAGGAGAAAGGGCACTTAAGGATCCTTTGATCCAGAAAATGGAAGTAGAAGGCAGAGGTCAAACGGGAGTGAGAGCTATTAAGAATTCTCAACACCGGAAATCAGAAGAAAACATTAAAATGGCAACTAGTTAAAGACAGGGAACACTTGACTAATCTTGTAGTAATACTCCTAGTTACACATTCAGACAAAACAAACATATAATGAATGCATGAAACTTAGAAAAAGAAATAGTGACAAGTAGGAAGTACTTCACTCATCAGCTTATCACAGGGATCCTGAATTATGATGCCAGTCAGCTTGTCCAGTCTGCTACTTCGAATTCAAACACACAAGAGTCTCCAATGACCAACAAAATGTCTATAGTAATTCCAACAATTTTATTCCACACTGAATACTTCTAATGTAGAAGTATTTATGCAAAATGTAATTACAAATATCTTAGGAGGAATCTAGGAATATCTTTAGGAAAAATAAAATATCTTTACATAATAAGAGGGACAACTGCTTAACAAATCAACAAGTTGTTCTCTTATCCAAAATAAATAGAACCGTTTTATCTAACAAGGATCTTTTGATTCACTAGCTGTCCTGCTTGCTGGCTGCTAGAAAATATTAGGCTTTTGACTTGCCTTCGCTGACACTCTTTTATCTGATACTCTTTACCTGATACACTTTGACTATTAGATCACTGTTTACTACTGTAAAAATATGTCTTTTTGTAGTGAAATCAGCGGACTGTCTTTTTATTTCACTGTTCTTTTTTTACTGTTTTTCAAGGTAATCTTCCTTCACTGTTTTACCTCTTATTGTTACATCATATCAGTAAATGCTTGCCACTGTTCTGCCTTGGGAATTTGAACATTCTTCAACTTCTTGAAATTTTCATCAGCCTCTGTGTATTTAACAAAAGTGGGTTTAAAAACAAATAGATGTTTAATCTCATGTTGTAAAAAGAACAGAGCTTCAAAATGCTGAAGGAGGACTTTTCCTGTGGGAGTGCCTTGTGGTAATGGTTTGTTGACTTGCTCCTTAGCAAATTTCCTGATCTTTTTATCATAATCTTTCTGGGTCATTAGTTTTTCATTAAAAACAT
This sequence comes from Pinus albicaulis, assembly GCA_034641835.2. Lineage (NCBI taxonomy): Eukaryota > Viridiplantae > Streptophyta > Pinopsida > Pinales > Pinaceae > Pinus > Pinus albicaulis. Next base: position 66,172,918 of record CM076576.1, read on the forward strand.
GGATGTCTGGCAGGCCCCTCTGTCTTAAGTTTGTGTATTTTACCATAAACATTGTTATGACAATGTTCATTGATTCACATTTCTCTTCCAGATTGTTCATCAAGTTCTTCTTAGTTACAACCTTTTAATCTGTAAGATTGTTTCTGTTCTGTCCAATACCTGTAATTCCTCCAGTTCTGCCCTGTTCTCGCTGTTCAAGAATGTGATGAGTTTTAAAGCCTGAGCAGGCTTATCAGTTAACTCATCTTTGGTCTTTTGAATCTCTGCCTGAGCTGCTAATAATAAATCTCTCTGCTCATATATAACCTTAATTGAAAGCCATTGAGTGTGAATGGCTTCAATTATGTTTGTCTATAAATGATTCTTTATGTATGAAATCTGCTGAGCGAAACTTAGCTCTTTTTGTAAATTCTTGATCTGTTCTCCCAATCTGATTGCTTTCTATTCATGGGTTTTAGCATTTATCAGAGCTATCTTATTTGTAGCTTCAAGATGATCAATCATCTTCTTTAGGTTGTTGATTTCATTGGTTTTCAAAGACATTTCCTCCATAGCTTTAACAATCTGGCCTGCTTCATTGGTTTGTTGAACATGTGTAGTAGAAGAGTTTGTTGCTGAAGTAGTAGCTGAAATCACTGGCACTGTAGTTGCTAGTGCTTCTTTTGGTGCTAGTGTCTCTCCTAAAGTGGAGGGCACTGCTGTAGTTATTACTGGAATAACTGTAGGAATTATAGGAGTCTCCTGTTCTTTTACAGTCTCTTTTTCTTTGACAAGGTGGTCCGTTTGGGTCTCCATCTCTTTGATTTGAGCAGTTAGTTTAAGAATGAGGTTCATCATTTCTTCTTTCTCACTCTGATCTTGAAGGATTTCCTTGGTTTGTGGATGCTCACTTTGAGGAAGCTTGAGCTGTTTCCTCAAAGCTGCTACGTCATCATTCTTTTTCTTTATCAATAGCTCCGCTGCTTGAATATTTGAGGGATCATATCCCACCTTTAAAACTAATTCCTCTAAGGCCTTAATCCTTAGATCCTTGGCATATAAAGATGCCTTGTCTATTTTCATCCGATCCTACAGATTAATGATGGTGTTCTGTAGCTTATGCACTCATTGTCTTGGTTGCTACTGTAGAATAAAGCATCTCTGAGCTTTGTCTGTGAAATTCAATTTGATCTAGCTCATGGACAGTTTCTGTATCAACCTCAAGGTCCACCTTCTTACAATCTGCTGCTGTTTTAGGAGTGGAGGTAGTAGGTTGTAGAAATGACATGATCATCTTGTTACTAGAATAATCAAAGGCTGACAATAGCCTATTTTGATTTCCAGGCTTCTGTTTGAGGAATTGAGAATATATCTCTGTTTTGATCTCCTCATTCTTCTGCTTGATCTGCTTGTATTTCTCCTTGATGTCTAAATCTTTTTCCTCAACTGTTTGTGTGGAAGAGGCCTCCATATTATGCTGTTTCTTAATCATCTGTGTTTCATCTTGATTGACTGTTGGTTCCTTTTCTATTTCCATAAGTGTTTCATTGATTATAGTTGTGGCTATATCATCATTGGTTACTGGAGCATCTGTCTCATCAACATCAATTGTTACTTTCTCTTTGTCAACTGAACTAAGTTTAAGCCTCTTATTATAGATCAGTTTGAATTTTGTTTCCGTAGTTGTTTCTGCTGTATAGGCTCCTTCCTCTCTAATTCTTTTTGCTGATGTCTCTGGCTGTTTTACAAGTTCTAGAGCCTGTGCTGTAGCCATTTTACTTGCCGTCTCTGTATTACTTGCTGTACCTATCAGTGTATTTTTTAGCCATTCAACTTGGTTGGCAAATTTCTCATTCTCAGGCTTAAGCTCATGTATGAAGGGAGTCAATTTGCATTTTACCCTTAGACTGCTCAGGATCCCTTGAGGATCATAGTTCCATGGAAAACTTTCTTGAAATTTAAATTCTGCTAATCTCTTTGTGATTTCTTTTTCTACCTCTCTGTGGTTTATGATAAAGGGACCAACCTGATTCTTTAACTTAAATTGAGTCTTTTTTCTAGCAGCCATGAAGTTAATAGAATCAGAATTGAGAATTTGTCTCAAATACTCCAGTGCAAAAATTCCCATGCTCATATATCTAGGCAACTTATAAGGTAATAAGTTGGATTCAAAAATTCTTAACTCTGTATGCTTCTCATAGAGATACCAATCTCCCACTTTACTCTGTTCTAAAAGTTGCAGGATTCTTTTCATTTCCTCATTGACTCTGGGCTGTTCTGCTTTATTCAAAATGTTCATTGCTGGATGTAGAAAGAGTTTTGAAAAATTTGTGTAGGTGAAATCACTACCCTCTTTCCTGAGCAAGGAAGTCCAGAAGATAATGGATAGAAGCTTACCCTCAAAGTCCATCTTTTGCAATGAAATAGGAAATTTATCAGCTTGAAAAAATAAAATTAAGTGAAACAGATAGGATGAGTATCTAAAAACTCCTTCAGTGGGTAATTTTATCAGCTGATGATGGATACTGTTGGCTATGAAACCAGCAAAGTCAAAGATGATTGATGGAGGTTGGCCTAGAGACAAGGTGGACAGGAAACTTAAAATGGACTCATCAGTGTGTCCATCTGTAAAGTATCCAAGAATAAAGGAGAGCATAGAGATAATATGTCTAGACCCTTCAGGAAATTTAGCAATGGAATAAGGAGGGTTTATTTTAGGAATGTCAACATGGGAAGGCATAAAGTTTTGAAATATCATGAACTTCTTAGGGAAGTCAAGGCCTAAGTACAACTGGGTCAAAGCTTCTATAGACAAGGGAACTGACTGAGGATCAAACTGTAATTGAAGCATCTGGTTTACTGACTCTGCTGTGATGGTGAAAAGGATTTCTCTGTCAGCATTGACTATGGCCCTTTGATTTGGTTCATAATATTTTTGACATAATCTGATAAGATCTTGGCCAGGATGGGTCAATGGAACTATATATTTGGGCAAATGAGTCTCCCAAATGGGTATTTCATCCTTGTCTAGGTACTTTTCATAACACCAATTGTGTATATCCAAGAGGTTGAATTCTACAACAGGATCAACAATTTTGTAGTCAACATCAGTCAAAGGGAGGCTTTCTACAACAACTACAGGTGGTTGGAGAGGATTTACTGTTGCAGCAGATTTGGTAGTGATGACTGGGGTAGGTTTAGGGGTTTTAGATCCTTCAGATTTAAGTGTTTTGGATCTAACAGGTTTGCTTGAGCTCTGTTTCTTAGTCATTTTGGATAACTACTGCAAGATTACACTGTTTGCAGGAGTTTTTTATATCAAACAGAGAGGAATTTGAGCAGTTTTTAGGCTGAGGATGGATCTTTTGGGATTTTTACTTAATTTGGTTTATTTGAAAATGAAAAACTGGCTTAAATAGAAAACAAGGGTTTTCTGAGTGGATTTAATGAAAAAAGGGATTTTTAGGGTATTTTCAACAGTTTTAACCCTTTAGGTGCTTTGAATTTGGTCTTCACGCTTTGGAAACTGGGAATTTGGCTACATAAAGGCTCACAGTAGAAAATAGGGTTTTCTGGGAAAAATTGGCCAGGGTTTGGCATCTTTTTAGGTGTTTTTAGGCAAAATAATCCTGTGAAATCTCTTAATTAAAGCCTGGTTCTATTACCGAAGGTTTAAAATTGAATTTACAGGCTTTAATTTGTCGGAAAATACCTTAAGATGCAGATATTTGGCTGTTGAAAAGACTTTCGAAGGGTCTTGGTTGATTCTGAGGTCTGGTCCAGCTTACTGGAGCAACAAATAACTCTTGGTCAATCTTTAATGGTGGAATTTGTGGTCGAATTCGTAACTTCTGGGCATAAGTTGACAATCGGGGCTAAAAAGGCTTTTGCACAGTCAAGCGGAGCTTTTTCAAAGTTCATAACGCGCAAATAAACATAAAAAAGCGGTATCAAAGGTTTTAACCCTTGATATTTTTTCATCATAAATGTTTATTAAATGTGGGTCTTATCAATGGCGGGAGCGGTTTCAGATTTAAAAATGAAACCAATAGTGGTTATCGCGTCCATTTCAAGTGGTAAGCTGTTTTAATAGAAACGAATGCGATCAAATGGAAAGCTGACACATCGTGGGGGACGAAATGGGGAATACCACCCATTTCGCGTTCAATTGGCATTGGAATGGACGTTTATCTTTTCCGCGCGATATTGGTTTTGCGCCGTCAGATCTGGAGTATGGGAGTGAAGGTTGAGGATTTGATTGAAAGCTGCGGGCAATCAAAAGTGGGGCTAGGGTAATGTTAAGCGGGTGTTTAAAGTTTACAACTTTTATAAAACATGACTTTTTAATCAAGGTTTTCATATGAAAAAGGGGGTTGTGCATATAGGCAGGGCTTATATATACATATAAAGCATGAGGCTTTATATTGTATGGTGGAATATGTATAAGTGCGGGGTTATTTAAATTGAAACAAACCTTAGTCTTATTGTGATAGCACCTTGGGTTAAAAACTCATGCAGGAAAAGAGTTGATACATGTATTGCAAAGGCGCAGGGGTTGAAACTTATAAAAGACTTTATTTGTTTCAACACTTACGATAAAATGACAGCGGGGAAATTATTTTATTATATAGTTTTAAACCATTGAAGGGTTTAATAACCATAGGGGGCAGGATATTTCATTCAGGTTAGTTTTAGACCAAAGGGCGCATTATTTGGGTTTTCATTTTAACATGTGGATAATATCTTTGGTCCAAAATTTTTATAATAGTGGGTTTTAGGGGGTATTTTAGATATAGGGAATTAAATAAAGAGGATAAGGTATTTATTTAGGGATTTAATAAACTAAGTTAAAAATTAATATGAAAAGGAGAAATGGAGTACACAAAAATACACAAAATGACTAAGTGAATAAGTAAAGCAAAGCTTGTTTTTTCATTATTTCACCAATTATTTAGGATAAAGTATTTTAGAGGGTTTTTGTATGTTTTCTGAATGAAGGAAGTTAATTAAATGGGGTTTTATGTTTCATTAAGCAAGAAAGAGTCTTTACTTATGAAAATGAATTAAAATGTATGAATGAGGGATAAATAATGGTAAATGGGGATTTAACATAAGAATTCAACATTTTCAACTAACCAGTCATCGAGCCTTGGGTCCGGTCCCAACAAAAGTCAGAGAAATGCTCTAAGCCTTTTTGACTGGTAGTATAGAATACTGAATACTTACAGGGGAAGGGAAATTAGGATTTTTGCCCGGTGATGAATATTACATGCTTTTTCCCACTTCTTTCTACCTACCCAACATTACTCTAACATTTTTTCTTCCTTTTAGCAAGTGCATTTAGGCTTGCAACCTTGAAACATTTTTTCTTTTGAAAGCATAAATTATATAATTCTACCTTATTTCATCCGAGGGCTCAGATTAAACTGATGAACTCATCATTATTCTCTACCTATCTACTAATTTGTCAGGGTTAATATGTCTGACAAAACTTTATTCACTATCTAAAACATGGAAATTGAAAAAAGGACAAGTCAAGTTTAAACAGTTTAACTCATCATGGATTATGGCATTTATTGACACTCTGCCATAACTATTTGCAAAAAGTAAAAAGTAGTGGCATTTGGACTTGCACACTTTCATGTTTTATTTTCATCTTTTTTCTTTTGGGGTCTATATATTTTTTTAAGTCCTTTGATTTTTCTTTTAGGACTTTTTATCCTTTTTTGTATTTTGTATTTTATTTTTTCAATATATGGGAAAACAACTTGCAGAAAGCAAGGTATGTACATATTTTACAAGACTATTAAAACTCAATTCAAAATTATGAATCCTATATTTATAGGACCCTAACAGGTTGAATGAAGTAACTATGTTAAGCAAAGAACATGTTTCCAAAATTAACAGTTTTGAATCCTTAATATATTCATCCCTGAACATTTTTTTTTGAAATTATTTGCTGAAATCTGTTTTTAGTTGAAAGGAGAGCCTCAATGAAGATTATGTGATATTTTGCAAATATATATGTTCATTCACATGGAAAGTGTTGTATACATGCAGGGCTTTATAACTCTTAATGCATAAGAAACTAAAAGAGGTCATAACATATGGATCTTGCAGATCATGTGACAGTTGGCTTTGCAAGAAGTGGAGGACCTGGAGGACAAAATGTCAATAAAGGTAGTCTTTTGTGTTTCCTGGAAAATAGTAAATACCTTAGAAGTGAACAAGTAAATTAAGATTTAAAAAAGAGTTTTTGAGGTAATATTTGTCAATATTCATTCATATTTAAGAGATTATTGAAGGTCTTGGAGCTTTTTACTGTTTCAGCATTTAGTTTTTGTGGCAGGATTGCATGCTATAAACATGATGGAAAGACTTAATGATGCTAGAGTTACTCTTATTTTGCATGGATGCCTTTCCTTAACATGATCGTGTGTGTTTACATAGTTTGACATCAATTGCTTTAGTAATGATTAGCATCACACCTTTAAGATATAGATATAATTCACATGTAGCGGCAACTAATCTTGTCAAAAGTTGTAAGCTCGATTGTATCTTTTCAAGGTCAAATAACTGATTTAGTGCAGAACTTTAAGTACAATGCATTTTAACATCTATAGCAGACATTGCTCCAGTGTACTGACACTTCGATTATGCAGTATCGATAATACTATGGTATGTTAATTTACGCGGTTTACAGAATTACATAAAACTGATGTGCATCGACTAACTATATGTGTATTTATCTCTGCTATATAGAATTGCAACACCCTAAGAGCTAAATCTAATGTCTTATGCTAAATATGCTTATTATTTGTAAGCTTTGTACTTCAGAAAGAAAAATGAGGCCTGAAACATTGTTCCTTGACATTATAAATGATGTTTTCTTGACATGCTTTTAAAATCATTAGATATCCGAGCGGGCTCTTTGTGCCTCTTTTCTTTCTTTTTCCTGTACTTGGAAGCAAAGGTTGAGTACCCTCCAGGTCTTCTTAGTTGCAGAGACTAGTTTGGATGGTTACACTTGGCTTGTGAAATCTTCTCATTTTTGCTACTCTTAGAAGTTAAAACACTCTAGAGGTCATCTTATACTCTATATTGAATTTTCCAGTGAACACCAAGGTTGATATGCGATTCAATGTTATGGCTGCTGGTTGGCTTCCCCTGCGAATTAGAGAAAGAATATTGCAAACGGTCTGTTGAAGTTTTCATATGTAGGGATCAGCTACTTCTGTCTACTATAATGGTTTTGCTTGATTTATAGAAACATGCATTATTAAATTATTTTGATGTCTCATCTGGGATGTGTCGCATTTATAACATGTGAACACTTTACTGAATTTGTTTATCATGCGAAACAGGAAAAGAATCGAATAAACAAGAATGGAGAAATTGTTATGTCATCCACCAAAAGCCGGACCCAAAAGTAAATACATGCCCTTAGCTTCTGATTTCTATTAAGTAAATCACTGTTCATCTTTTGGACTTTGTTCACTATTTTATAGGAATATATCTGACTGATTGACATTAGTGTTAAATTGCAGGGGCAATATTGAGGATGCTTTGGGAAAACTTCAGGTCTTATATGTTGCACGGGCTTTTCTTTATGGTGTGATTTAGAATTGTATATTTTTCATGTTTTTACATTTTAGCACCTTGTAAAGCTCTTTCTACTGCTTCTTATCGTTGCTACAGTAGGCTCACTGTACCCTTCTACGTAAGGTTGTGCCTTGGCAGATTTGTCATGTAGTCTTTTGATATGATATGCCTCTGTGATGACAGGCAATAATTGATGCTGCTGCTTATGTTCCACCATCTCCAACAGAACAGAAGATAAAAAAGATCATAAAATTGTAAGAGGATTTTATATAACTAATCATTGTCGTTTTGGTTCCTCACAATATATTTTCATTAAAATTATAGAGAGGAAAAACTTATGCTTCATCTTTCATCACAGAAGCATTGGTGGACTTAACATCCTTAAGATCTGTTGAAATTCAAATGCTTGATAGAATTTCTTAACATGATAAGTACTTGTGAGTCATGACTGTTTATATATAATTTTTTCTTAGCCATTTCTTCATTCATTAGGTCATCAAGCAATTATACAAGTACAATGCACAAAAAGACAAGGGACACCAGAAATTAGGCCAGAGGCCAGGGCAAATCCCACAAGGGGAAAACTCATCAATCCTTTCTTTATAGAATCTTTGTCATGAAGAGAAATCCAAGTCAAACTAACCAGTGATCCATGTGCCAAGTCAGTCCTCCATTTATGGTCCAAACTCTGACATAGCTCTGTCCATAAGATATTCAACAAGAGTGGTCAGAAGATGCCACGTCCCACAGAGAAAGAAGCTTGCATAAATACAGAAGCTAAGTTACCAGGATTCAGATCTGAATACGAATACAGATCCGGATTCGGATATCAGCCAGTTTTTTGAAAAGCCAGGATCCAGATACGGGAAGGAAACGACAAGTATAAACAAATATAAAATATTTTATAATTATTAAAAATTAAATTTATATAAAAATAAAAATAAAAACGTATATTATTTTTTAAATATATAACTTTTAGTACTTATAAAAATAATTTTTAGATAAATAATATCAGAATTAATGTATATTTAGAAATATTAATTAAATTAATATATTTAAGTATTGAGGGGTTTCTGCAGTGCATTATATTAGATATCATTTTTTGGGATTCAACTGTATTAAGTAAGTCATTCATCTATAACCATTTCCATGAGAGGTAGTTGTAACTAACTAATTTATCATGATTTTTGATTAGTCCACTTAGCACTCATTGCATCGGGTGATGCTCACAGGGGTGAAGAAGTGGAATTGAAACTAGTTTCTTGATACCCAAAGCAAGATCAAGCCTTAAAGGCGTTGTGGCTAGGCATAATAGGTACCAAAAACCCTGTGGCTAGGTTAGAGATCTTAAGTGAAATTCCACATACCACAAAAATATATTTCGATCTGCAAAATAGGACCCCAAGTCAGATTTTTAAGAGGAAATTAAAATAAATAAATTAAAAAAATTATTTACAAAGACTTCTGAATGAAACCCCTTTGCAAAATTTTGATTTTGATGTGAGGAGGGCTTGAAACCCTTGCGGCCTGAAGAAGGAGGGCTCAAATGATAGATGGCTTCTCCAAAGAAATCGATTAGCCCTAAAACCCTAGCCGTCTAGGCTAGGTGAAGGTTTGACCCAAGGAAAATCAATTTTCCCTTTGATCTTTTACAAATTCACCGACAAAACAATTTTATGAAGAAACCCTCGTACCTTTCTTCAGATCTACAAGAAGAAGCTTCAAAAATACAAGAAGATATATACAATATTGGTAAAACTATTTACAATGGTTAGGTCTATGTATACTAATATATTTACAAATGTACAAGTGACTAGATCAAAGGGAACATGAGTCCAACTCCATTCCCTTGTCTAGTGAATCAACAACCTCTTATTAGCAGATTAATCAATGAAAGCACAAATAAATTCAAATAGGGAAGATAAATATTTTTTTTTATAGGTGAGCGATAACCAAAATCTCTGCCAATCAAATCGTCAGATAAGCCATGGTATTTATTTAGATGGGCTCTTGAGTTTTCTTGACTTGAAAGTGGGTTGGTCTAGCCGAAGACTTCCCCTCACGTCTAAGAGCTGATACCTAAAGTCTCTACACACTTAAAATAAAATTATTAGATCAAAAGAGGCATAGATCACAAAATAACCTTCAAAATCTAGATACACCTGCTAGATAAATCAAATTAAAATGTTTCTCTAAAACCCATCAACTAATACAAGATACTTGTGTAAATGGTTGATCCAACAAATGGCTAAAGAAATAATAATTTATAAAATTCTTTCAGTAGAGTATTAAGCACATGATCCAGAAACACTTAGATCAAGTAGTAATGCAAGTTATAAATTAAAGAACTAAATTGTAGGATGCGATGCAAATTGAGTTAGAATGCAAATGCAAAAGAGCAAGTTAGTAGGCAGAACTGAGTTAGTATGCTAGTTCTCCTTTTGAAATAAGGAGATGGAGGATGCCAAGGGATCTAAGTCCCAAGCTCCCCAAGAGGAAATTTTATCTTTTATTAATGAGAATTACAAAGATGGAAGAAGCCTCTTGGATAATAAAGAAAGGCTCTTCTTCAAGGAACTTCTCTACAAGATGATAACCTTTCAAACACAGATCCTCTCAAAAGATCTGTTGAGAATTTGGAGGGGCAGTAGATTAATTCAAATTCTCTTCTTGATAATTACTTATGAGCTTACTTGTTTTACATATGTCTTCTCTTCTTAACTTATTTAGTCTTTCATCAAGTCAATTACCAGAACACAAGAGACACAAATTTAGGCTCTCGAGTTAGGGCAAAACCTCTCCCTCTTGGAGAGGAAAACCCACGAGAAATTCTTCTTATAGACTTTTAAATGACAAGTACCATGACCAAGACTCAGACCCTTGACCTAAGAATGCTTCCAAGACCTTGTCACTGCTTCGTTCTAGTCCTTCAAATTGCTTCTTCTTTTCTGCACCAACCTTCACTGATCTGCACCAACACTAGAGAGCTCGGTCTCTAGGTCTATCTTTTCCGAATCTTTCTTACTGCTCTAGAATGTCTTCGTACCTTGCATAACATTCCCTTTTCCACAGACTTCTTTATGACAACTCTTAGACAAGATCACTTGGAACCTTCACATTGCTTAACCCTGAAGCTCCTTCAAGTGAGATGTAATACTTCCTCTTTACGCATTGTAGAACAAGAAGGTAAATCACAAATTTACCTTCCTTTCTTTCTCACACTAAAGTCTCTTCTTCCTTGCTTATTCTCACTGTAAAACATCCGAATTTCTTCCTTTAGAACCGTCCAAAGATATTTGATATATCTGCACTTCCTTTTCTGAATAGTCCGCACTTCTGCCTCAGTAAAATGCAGCGCCTATCACGTTGTGATATCTCAGGAATATATGTACCTTCTTCTGTCTTGAAGACCAAACTGGATTTTGTGTCGAAGTCCGCACTTGATCTTGTCTCGAAGTCTGCACTTTCTCTCAGAGATATCCAAATTTTGTATATGCCAAATGAACCGCAGATTTGAATATATATAGTGGCATCTCCTTTGTCTTAGGCCGACCATTCATACAACATGTAGGTTGACTTTAACCATTGTGTATAGGCCGACTAGATCACAGCGTATAGAAGCTTATCTTCTAGCGATGAATGAGGGATGACTCAAGCCATTCCTCCATAGTTTTATGGCAAGGTCTTGGAGCATTTTCTTAAGACTAGACACTTCATATACATGACACTTAATTACACTTGTAACTAGAAGACAAACCCTAATAGACATCAAGAAGAAGTCTATTGACCTATAATAAAAATTTTTCTCATGAAACCCATGAAGCAAGTATAACAAAAATACATTTTATTATCTTTGTCTTCTTCTTTACATAAATACATAATTACATAGTCAATATGAAGACCGATCCTAGTTATACTTCCCAACACTCCGTCTTAACTAGGGAGGTATTCATAAAGGTACATAGTCACGTTCACACTGAAGAATCTGATAAGAAGGATCGGATTGGTAATCACATCTATATAGCATCATATCCACCAACATTGTCCTAGTGCAAGGCCTTGACTAACAGCCCCATCTCTCAACGAAACAATGGGCTACAATACTGGCGAGACACATGACTTATAGAGACCATAGTCATTATCTCTCCAAGGTACACACTCCACCCATGTGTTCCCATAGTATGACCTTCTTGGACTATTCTTCTCTTGGGTAGCTATCCCGTAAAGAATATCGGTCCTCGACTACTCTTATCTTGAATGCCCTATTACATTCTCAAAGAGTATTGAATGCCAGATGATTACCCAATCCTCCATTCTGTCTTCCCAAGTGAAGACTAGAATGAATGATGTGTCTATCCATTCTCTCCGCATGGCCTACACTGAGACTTACGACTGTTAGTCCTAGTCTAGTGCATAACACATGTATTAGAGAATCATATACGTCACTCTCTCTTAACTCAGGAAGGACATACTTCAAGTTTCTTTCCAAGCAAGAAACTTATCACCAGGCTCCCTCTCAACCAGGGACCTGCAACAACAATGGTGAGACGCCCAACAACTCATGAAGAATTCCTCCCCTTGATGTCATGGATTTCGATATTGAGGAATCTTCAACCTTTGGCTTCATAGGGCACAGGTCATCGATCACTTTCATCCACGAGTCATGTCAGCTATCAAAAAGTAATTCATCAGAGTTTCTTATCTGGTCCACCTTTTTATGCCATGCTTCTTTCTTTCGAACCATCTCCAAGGATCCTACATCCTTTTCACATGATTGGAAACCCTGCATAAATTCATCCTGATAAACATATACGTTTGAAATTTTAAATCAAAAGTAACCTCAGTGATGATCTTTCACCATGACATCTTCCTAGAGGCATCAACATCCTCTATACAGATTGACACATCTCCTAATGATATGTCTTGTCAAGGGTATTCTTCTTTACTAAACTTCTATCAGAGTTTGCATATCCTCCCAGGAGATCTTCTAGTCACATCTTCTTGGCTTTCGGATGATAACTGCCTCTTGACATGGTTGCACTTCATGATCTCTTCCTTTCTACACATCTTCATTCCCAGGAACTTCCAATTTCCAGTTCCTTGTTCATATGCAACCACCTCATATTCCATATGGGGATATATTATGTTGATTTCATCTGTCTGTGCACTGTGAGAGTTCCTCCTCCATAGATCATACTTCTAAATATAGAAGTCCATTACCTTCAACCATATGACATGACTTCACAACATCCAGTGTCAACATATAAATATATACACCTCATACCTTTTTCCTTTGAGTCATCCTAGAATGAAGAGCTTCATTCCCTTTATTTGCTTCATCAATATGTCATCACATCCTAATCCCAGAATTCTGTAGCATAGAATCTTGATGAAACCTTTCTTCTTTCTTTCTAATCAGTGAATCCATAGAGAATTCCATTAGAGAGTGTCAGCACCTGTTTCCATGATGACTCTTGATCTTGATGACTGCCTTTCATCATTGCTGTTTATCAATAAGGTTTTCTAGGAGTTGATTCATCAAGAGCTCCTACCATGCTTCTATCATGATGCTATTAATATACATTGCTTCTCGTCATACTATTTTACAACCAACAAAAATCACTTAAAGAGGAAGATGATCTCAATCATAATAGAGATCTCTTGCTTCTTCTTTCTTAGATTTCTTTATATTAGGTTCTTCCCTTATATCTGTGACATGGGCTTCTTCCTTTTTCCTCTTCTCTTTTCCAGAATTAGGACAATATCTTTTATAATGCCCAAGTTTATTACATCCAAAGCATTGTACTTTGTCCATATTTCTTCTCTTATTTTGAGGACCATTTTTTCCGAATCTTCCTTTCTTTCTGGATATCGCTGCAAAAGCTTGATTCCCTTCACTTGATCCTGTATCAACTTTGGCTTTCAATCTTGTTTCCTCTATTTTGCATAGAGACCGTAGATCATGGAATGGTGTTGCTTCTTTCTTCTCGTATAAGCTTGAAGTGAAGTTTCCCCATTCTTCCGGTAGGGCATTCAACACCACTGTAGTCATTTCATTATCGGACATTACTTCTCCCAATTCTTGCAGTTGGTCTCTTAGTTTAGAATTCCTCATAAAGTATGAAGTGATTCCTTCTCTCTTGACAATTTCATCTTGTATATTTCTTGTCTCACAGAGATTGCTCCTCCCGCAGTACTCACAGAGAATAGTTACGCCAATTTCTCATATATTTCTTTTGCAGACTTCAGTTTTGATACACATGGAATGAGTGAGTCCTTGATTGATTCTATGAGAATCCTTCGGGCTCTGATTTCTCCTTTCATGTACTTGGCATGACCTGGAGCATCTTTTTTTGCGGGTTGAATTGTAGATCCTTCAATGTAGTCGATGACTTCGTCTTCAATTAGATTCAAATCTGTCCTTTTCTTCCATGCACTAAAGTTTGATGACCCAACCAATTTTTTGCTCTCTTTACAATGAGTCATTTTGACAGATTTAAATAAGGTCATAGTTACTTGAGTAGAGTGACTTGCAACTTCCTTGATGATAAAGGATGTCTCCAAAAGATTATTTTCTTGATCAGTTGATCCTTTGAATGAGATGAAGATCTTCCTTGAAATAGCTTGAGTATCTTCCTTGCAAATTGATTTGACTTTTCAACGCAAACTTTGACCTTGACTTTGATTCTTGCTTCCTTGAGTGCCTTCTTACTAAGTAGCCCTTGTCCTTTTAGCACCTTAGCTCTGATACCTTGTTGAGAATTTGGCGGGGCAGTAGATTAATTCAAATTCTCTTATTGATAATTACTTGTGAGCTTACTTATTTTACTTATGTCTTCTCTTCTTAACTTATTTAGTCTTTCATCAAGTCAATTACCAAAACACAAGAGACACAAATTTAGGCTCTTCGAGCCAGGGCAAAACCTCTCCCTCTTGGAGAGGAAAACCCACAAGAAATTCTTCTTATAGAATTTCAAATGACAAGTACCATGACCAAGACTCAGACCCTTGACCTAATAATGCTTCCAAGACCTTGTCACTGCTTCTTTCTAGCCCTTCAAACTGCCTCTTCTTTTCTGCACCAACCTTCACTGATATGCACCAACACTAGAGAGCTCAATCTCTAGGTCTGTCTTTTCTGGATCTTTCTTGTTGCTCTAGAATGTCTTTGTACCTTGCATAACATTCCCTTTTCCACAAACTTCTTTATGAAAACTCTTAGACAAGATCACTTGGAACCTTTCACTTTGCTTAACCCTGAAGTTCCTTCAATTGAGATGTAATACTTCTGTTTACGCACTGTAGAACAGGAAGGTAAATCACAGATTTACCTTCCTTTCTTTCTCACACTAAAGTCTCTTCTTCCTTGCTTATTCTCACTATAAAACATCCAAATTTCTTCCCTTTAGAACAATCCAAAGATATATGATATATCCGCACTTCCTTTTCTGAATAGTCCACACTTCTGCCGCAGTAAAATGCTGTGCCTATTACCCCGTGATATCTCAGGAATATACGCACCTTCATCTGTCCTTAAGCCCAAATTGGATTCTGTCTCGAAGTCCGCACTTGATCTTGTCCTGAAGTCCACACTTTTTCTCAGAGATATCCGAATTATGTATGTTCCAAATGAACCGCAGATTTGAATATATATAGTGGCATCTCCTCTGTTTTAGGCCGACCATTCATCCAACATGTAGGCCGACTTTAACCATTGTTTATAGGCCGACTAGATCACAACGTATAGAAGCTGATCTTCTAGCGATGAATGAGGGATGACTCAAGCCATTCCTCCACAGTTTTATGGCAAGGTCTTGGAGCATTTTCTTAAGACTAGACACTTCATATACATGACACTTAATTACACTTGTAACTATAAGACAAACCCTAATAGACATCAAGAAGAAGTCTATTGACCTATAATAAAAATCTTGCTCATGAAACCCATGAAGCAAGTATAACAAAAATACATTTTATTATCATTGTCTTCATCTTTACATAAATACATAATTACGTAGTCAATATGAAGATCGATCCTAGTTACACTTTCCAACACATCCTCTTAAGATAGTTCAAATTTTCTTCAAGGATCAAACTATGAATGACTTTGTGCCTTCCAAGAAGATAACAAGAAGAAATTTCTTGACCTAAGGAGCTAAATATCAAACAAAGCTTTTTCCAATGGCTCACAAATATGACAAATCTTAGCCACTAGATAAGGCTTGACACTTAGGTTATAGATCTTTCGCAAAACAAAGATTAGACCTTGAAATTGTTTGCCCTGATCAAAATGGCTCACAATGAACGAGGAAATAAGCCTATAAATTGTTGATTTTTTGGGGTGTTGGGGTAGCATCTGATGTGCTCTAGCTCCCAAAATTTGTGGAGGGGCTAGAGTACATGAGATCTCCGAGACCCGTAAATCGTTTAGAGAAATTCCATCTAGTTTAAGTTTTATTCAAATAATTAATGTTTTTAATTAAGGACACTTTGACGGGAAAATATGTCCGGCCAACAGTAGGGGATCTCCCAGGTAGAAAGTCCCAATTAGACTTTGAACCGTTTGGAGTAGGGATCCCGTCCGGGGTGTGGGTCCGGCTACCACTTAAATGACTATCTCTTCGGTCTCTGGCAAACTGATTGAAACTGCAAACATATACTTATTCACACGATACAGAATACATGACTGATGTATCAAACCAATATATGACACTGTGCGTAGCAAGGTAATAGACAGAATGCATACACTCGGGAAGTGTCGTTAGCAACACATCTATGGGGTATGCATGCAGGATAATCTGACCACCAAAGAAACAGTTCTTTATGGCAAGAATATCCCTTAACTTTCCGAAAGATACAATGAAATGCTAATAAAACAATTCATTAACATTCATTATAAGAGTAAATAATAAACTTGAGCATCATCAACACAATCACAGATAGCTATGGTGCATGAATGATACTATTAATAACACAGATTCATTAATCAGAAGATATTCTGAAACTGTACGCAGAATACACACAATGTTGTCACGGCTAAACACATCATCCAATCAAAGGGGTTTTAACATGTATTGTATTACATATATCAAGAGTATGATCCTTCAGTTACAATGCAATATTGCCTTTCAGTCCACAAAAGAGCCACCCTTTACAATGTGCCCCACAGGGGTATTTATAGATTCAAAAGACGCACTTATGGCCTTTCGACGGTTCAGCTTCCCGACGGTTCAGCTTCCTTGCGACCTTTTCCACACTTGCGACCTGCGACCTGAAAATTGCGACCTGCGACCTGGTCGCAAGTGCGACCTGCGACCTGGTCGCAGGTGCGACCTGCGACCCAGCGGTTGAACTATGGAGGTGGTCGCGCAATTGAGGTTTCTGGAACGTCGACTTTCTTGCCCTTGAGGAAATCTCGCCAAGTCTGGTAATCTGCTGTTATAGGAGCGACAAGAGGGCTTTCCTCTTTTATTCGATGCATACATTCTAGGGCATTCGGCACCAGAGTCTCCTTCTTCTGAGAGATTAGCATTGAGAGGGAAGCAAGCTTGGTATAGATTTGCACTGGAGTGATAAGCAACCGATTCAGGTTCTCTTGTGATGCCTCGAATTCTGGTGCAGCAGCAGCTTGTCTTACGGGTTGCAGAAAAGACTGAATTTCCTGCTCTACCTGCTCCCAGTCTTTAGTTTCATTTAGTGCCCCTAATGATGGAATGTGATGAAGAGCATTCATGGAGTCAATACCACTGATTAGGTGATTGTATGCAGACATCACTTTGTCCAGATCTTTGGCCAGCTTGTCTTTGGATTGCATACTCATCCGAATTTGTACTTTGGCTTCTTGCGTATGACTCCAATCCTTCCTAGGCACATGTTCGGGAGCTTGCTGATACTGCGCTGTCCAGTTCATCATTTTGTCCAAAGCTGCCGAGGCTTCCCTGAGCTGTTTGTGTTTCTGCCTGGTTTCCTCTCGTGCCTCTGCTAACGGGGCCACTGTTTGTTTCAGGATGAGCATTTCCTGGTATACTTGCCTCATTGTCATCTCCAACACATCACACTCTTTCCTGACTGCCAGTGGGACCTCATTCACTTGGGCGGGCCTACCTTGGAGCTGCAGCATCTCATTTTCTAGCCTTGATTTTTCCTGCTCTGCCGCTTTTAGCCTGTTTTGTAAAGAAATAATTTCCCTGCTCATCCTAGTGACATTTTCCTCTGTGGCCGCGGCAAAAGCGGTGCCTGCTGACGCTATCATAACAGGATTAGTTCTTGTGTCTGGGACTATGTCCTTTCCGGTGGCGACCGTAGAGATGGCGGGATGGCCTTGCGCTAAGGATTTCCTTTTCTCTTGCCGTATCTTGAAAGAGAACTGGTCAAATGTCAATCTGGTCAAGTCGAAGACTTCTTCTTCTTGCTCCCCGGGAAAGTCATCAACATTGAGGGTACTTTTCGCGCCACCTGCAGGGATATCCAGGGGAGATAGGTCAATGTCATCTATTAGCTCGTCCTCTTCATCCTGCGTTTGACCCTTTTCTTTCTCCTTCTGTCGGCGTTCTGCTTCCGCCTTGTCGTGTTCTTCTTTCTTCCTGCGTTCTGCCTCTGCCTCTGCTTCCTTTTCAGCTTTTCTCTTTCGCTCTGCCGCGGCGGCTTGTTCTGCCTTCTTTTGACGATCGACTTTGTCGAGTTCTTCCTTTAGTGCTTGCTCTGTCGCTGCCTGTGCCTCCTTCTCCTGTCTTTCCTTTTCCTCTTCCTTTTTCTTTTTTCGCTCTGTCCTGGTATCTTTCTTACGTTTCTCTTCATCCTCCTTCATTTTCTTTTCCTCTTCCTTCTTGGCTTGGGCTTCTGCTTCCCTTTGCTGATCTGCGGTGTCAGGCCCCGTACCGGTCTGTGTTCTTTTATCTTTGGAGGAAGAAGAGCCTCCAAGCTTCTGGCTTCTTTCTCCTAAATTCTGGTGCTCTTCTTCTTCTCGGTCAGAGTCGATTCCTGGAGCGAGATGCCTGTTTGCGTTATACCAGTTTCTTTTCTCGTCCTCTGCCGGGCGCTCGACATGCTGATAACTCCATCTAAAATTGGCCCTTTTACAATGTTCGGGAACTATCCTGACTGGGTCGTAAGTTCGGCAATCCAGATTTCTGAAGTGATAACTTTTCACCTCTTCCCCTTCACGCCCTACTTCTCTGGAGTCCTTGACTGTATAAGCACCAATGGTGAGAGGTAGAGCGGGCCAAGGTTTCTTCTTCCCTTTAGAAAGGACGTTAGAGAAGCCCGAGGTCATCTGGAAACATACCTCCTGCATGAGCACCTTATCGGTAATAAACTTAGGTAGAGCATGTGGTGCTTTAAACGAGCCAAATACTCGGATGATTGTGAATTCGGTGAATGGGAACCAGTGTGCCACCTGACCTAGTGTCTCCATTGCTCGCCAAGACATGCAGGGGGTGTCTTGACCAAATAGTTTCCCGTATAGGGCGGGAATGAATATATGAGAGATTTGTTCGATGTCTGACTTGTACCTAGATTCCCAGAATACCTTGGTCTGCAAATGTATTGCTTGGGTCTGTTCGGGGTCCCAGTTATGTGGCCATCCCTCAACATGCATCTGGGCACAGACAGCATCTAATAGATACGAAGCCATGTAGAATTCCGATGGTGCTCCCTCATCTGGGGCTAAAGCTGAAGCCAAATTTGTGTGCATGGAGCCCATTAATATACCGGCCCAATTGAACCGAGTGCCGTGTACTGTTACGTGTTCCATAATGGTTGCCCATGTTCCGTTGAAGGTGGTGGCGTCCGAACGCCCGTATATTCTGCACAGCATGGCGGCCACTAACTTATATACCTTCCTCAGACTGGCCACCAGGTACTCCTGGTCCTTTTTGATCTTAAATTTGTCTGGTTCTGCCCACCATTTTCTGATTGTATCAACCATCGGCACTTCATTTGCAGCAAACCATCTTGGGGTGAAGTTCACCTCTGGTTTGGGTAGCGAGTAGTAGACCTGTGCTTTTGAACTCTCCAATGTTGCGAAAGCTTTTCCTGCACTATCTCGGATTGCGAAGTTCTTCGGATCCGTCTTCTGTATGATCCAGTCCAACATCTCTGGGCACGGAAAGATGGCGGGATGTGACCCTGCTAGGTGCAATTTGGACTTTTTGACTTTCAGGTATACATCACGGTCCAGGAGATATTCATTGAACTCCTCTTCTGGTATGGCGAACTCACGGTATACTTCATACCACCTAAGGCTATCCTCCTTTGCGAAGGTGCAAAGGGTGTCTCTGTATATTGGCGGCGGAGATGTTTGTATGTCTGTGTCTGACTCTTCCTCCACCACCTGCCTACTTCTCCTTCGGGATACCCGGGGTGCCATATTGCTAGAGTCGGAGAGGACCGGTACTGTGTCTGCTCTGAATTCACCTGCTGCATTCAAGACAGAATCCCAGGATAAGAAAGACATGATGATAACAACTAAAATGAAGTCCACACATACAAAGTTTAATTGACTGTTCTCTGGGAGTCGCTGGGTCGTTGATCCACAAAAGGGACTCACACGCGACCTCGCGACCTTGCGACTAGGTCGCAGGGTCGCAGAGTCGCTGAAAGGGAGTTTTGCGACCTTGCGACCTTGCGACCTAGTCGCTAGGTCGCAGGTCGCACTTGAGCCTGCCGGGGGGTTTCGCGCGCGCGCGGCTTCGCGGCTAAACTTTACTTATAGGGAAAAGTACACGGTTTGAAAGGGTCTAAACTGACAACAAGGCATAGCCATGAGGATTTGGGCTAGAGACGGGTGACCCAGGGGTTTGTGGGAACCAAAACAGAAAATAAACTCAACCTGAAAACCTATATGCTCAACAGCAAGTAAATAAGACCGCGGGGAGGCTCAATAATGGCAAGAAATGCTCAAGAAGGAAACATAGGGAGGAAAAAGGCAACTTACCCGGAAGAAAACGCGCCAGTCGACCTGTCAGAGTAATTCCACAGTTTTCGCCGCGAGCTACAAATGCGACCTAGCGACCCGACCTTATATAAAAAGGTCGCACGTGCGAGTACTTAATGAGGTCGCAAGTTGTAAGTTTGCGACCTTGCGACCTTGCGACCTTAAGGTCGCTGGGTCGCAAAGGTCGCTGAGTCGCTAATTCTCTTAATACTTCATTTTGCGACCTTGCGACCTTGCGACCTAAAGGTCGCTGGGTCGCAAGGTCGCAAATTGCTTGACTTCCGACTCTTGCGACCTGGCGACCTCTGCGACCTTAGGGTCGCTGAGTCGCGTAGGTCGCATGGGTCGCAAATTATGGATCTGCGACTTATGCGACTTGCTCTTAAAGACTTTACTTGGCTTTTTCCTTCTTTTAGTTTCAAAGGGGCTCCAAAAAATTTTGAAGTGTGTGCTATGATTTTATGTATTTTTGGAGGGTGTTGTAGGAGCTGTGAGGACCTAAGTCTAACTTAGGAAAATCAAGCAATTTTGTGGTTGGATGTGTCCATGTGGAATGAAATTTCCCACACCTTTTATGCTTCATGCTTCAAGGGGAGCATGGGAGATGATATGGCCACTACAGTAGATCACTTGTTTATATATGAGGTGAGCCATATGATTTTTTGGAGCACTTGGGCTATGCCTCTCATGAACATTTGGGAGGAACTTTTCTATGAATTACCATGCTGGAAGGTGATTCATTTCATTTGGATAATAGCATGGAGATGGGAGTCTCTCATTGGGAATGAGATCCCCTATGCTTGTCATCACTCCTACCTTGAAGGGGCCATTGGGTAGCAAGAAGGTTTCCCTATAAACCTTCCATTTTCTCATGATGAGAGCCATTTGGTTTATCGACCAAAGGTCAACATGCACATTTGGAAGGAACAATTGGGAGACATAATTGTTGTAGAATATTTGAAGCAATGGTGGAGACTATTGATAAGGAGGCCACAAGAGGAGGAGGGGAGGAAGTTTGCTCCACCTTTACAGTTTCTTGAGGACAAGCAACATTTTGGAGGGGAGGACTAAAATTTAGCTTTTAGCTAAATGGAATATTATAGATTATTTTTGTCACTAGGCAGGTGAATAAATGGGAAGGGAGACCCATAAATCTCCTTAGCATCAATAAAAACATTTCAAGTGTAAAAGGAGACCTTCTAAACAGCTAAATATAACACCTTTGAGTATGAACATGGGTTGGATCATGTTGAATAGGTCAACTTCGACCAAATCAACAACGCTGTTATGGAGGAATGGACATTAAATGAGGAATAACGCAGTTTTAGAGGGAGATTGATTGCATGGAGGTAGTGACCTAATTGAGTGGGGCCAAGGGCAAGGAAGCTCATAACTTATATAAGGAAGAGGATGGTAGCGATTTTGGGCATTTTTTGGCTTATTATT